>JAVLUZ010000150.1:3746316-3937597 GCA_036768485.1 Mermis nigrescens | reverse complement strand
ATCACGAAATTTCAAAATATTTCAAAAAAACATACGATTTATCACCCTTTTTGACTCCAGTTTCACTTTTTTTCGTTAATTTTTCAAATTCTTCCTGCTTCAAATCATGACTCGGTTAAACGTTTGATTCGCATAAGCAAGACGAGCAAGTACATTGTAATTAAATTTCATTCAAAAATTTCGATGTAGTATGCATGATGCATTTAAAGGAAAGTAAGTTACGTTAAACAGCTCAGATTGCGCCTATTTAATTAAATACGAGTTAAGCGGTGTGTCTTGACCAAATCAATTTTAGCCGACAAAACATTCCCAATTTACAGGAAGTTGATGAATAACATTTAATCCTTCACTACCTGTACCGTGTCATTCAAGCCTCCATCAGCACAACATTGAACCGGCGTCAGAACTGAGCTAATCTCAGCCTGTGAAAAATTTCTAAAATTATTCTGTGCCTTAATACATCCAGAACCAAGGTTTCTGCGTTGAAAAAGTTCTATTTGACATTGAAAAACCCGTAGAACGGCCATTTTGCGTTTGATTTAAGGACGTATACGCCAATGTCTTGGCTTGAAAGCTAGTATCAATTTGACCCGGCTTAACAAGGCGGCTAAGTTTGCATTCATTTGTTTGCGAATAAGTGATTCTTTCCAAATAGGAATAATTTAGACTCGTCTTTAAAATTGTGTTGTCGCTTCGCCAAAAAATCGTTTTGATCGCTGACAGCGATTGCGTTTGAATGATATTTTTTCGCCAGCTTGCGCTTGGAACACTTCATTAAGTTGCAGTCATTATGATAGAGGTGTATACGATCACAAATTTATAGCAAAAAGCCTGCTAAAAGGGCGTATAAGGTTATATTAACAACTAAAAAACTCAAATGTTTTGTCAAAACCTATCAAGGAGCGAGATACCATAATCGAATGCTTGAAAAGCGCGGTTCGTTCAGTTCACCAATGGTTAAATACCATAAAAGAACGAAAACCCACAAAGATCGATTAGCTGCATGGTCAACGATACAATCAAGTTTACAAGCCGATTTACTCTTGCTAAGAGCAAGTTTAAAATCTTCAGTATATTTTTTGTAGTGTTCACCTACAGTTTTCGCTACCCCAACTATGCCCATAAGCTGCTAATCCATAGATGTTGCACAGGGGATGGAGGATCCCCCCACCTAAAGTTGGTCGTCTTCCTATTCCCCCAAAAGCCAGAAAAATTTTGACACCCCCTTCTCCCCGATTTTTTAAAGAAAACTAAAATTTTCAGCCGTTTTCATGTGTTTTTAGCCGTTTTTTGCCAAGAATTGTATTGGGCCATTTATCCCCCTCCCTCTGAGAATGGCGGGGATCCCCCACCCACGATTTCGAGCCGTTACGTATATGCTTACTTCCGGTACTCACCCGTTTTTACAATGGAAAAAGGCACACGTTGTTAAGTAGAACAAAAAAAAATGCTAGCTTGATGCTGCAGGCAAACAAATCGCAATTTCAAACAACTCTGGAAAAACCCAAAAAATTAGCAATCATTAGATCTAGATTCACCACATGCGACGAGTTTGCAGACTCTCAAAGTCGATTAAAAGCGCTAGAAATACATACTGTCAATAGAAAATAAATTAGACTCTTTCTGGAAGTAATGAATGCAGGAACGAACGTTTATACAAAATTGCAGGACGCCTAAAAACTACAATTGAAATGCCTCATGTACAAAAAGGATTGGATTTCATTCAAAGTTTGCCCTTAATCCCAGTGCAGAGCACAAAATACCGCCGAACCG
The DNA here is from genome assembly GCA_036768485.1 of Mermis nigrescens. Classification (NCBI taxonomy): domain Eukaryota; kingdom Metazoa; phylum Nematoda; class Enoplea; order Mermithida; family Mermithidae; genus Mermis; species Mermis nigrescens. The sequence goes on along the minus strand of JAVLUZ010000150.1, from coordinate 3,935,824 downwards.
GACCAGTTTCTCGCGTGCTTATAATCGAAAGCGAAATTTATAGGTGACAACGAAATAGTAAAGCGCCCACCTAGTTACAACAAAAACGATGCAAAAGCAACCGGTTATTTGACTGTCACTAAAAATTCGGGAGCCGTACAGGTTATGACAGATGCCGGGTTACTGTAATTTAGTGTAGTAGTTGCTTTGTTGCGGTAAGTAACTGGTGCGAGTGATGTATTTACCTGTCGTTACCCCTTTGCATAAATGGCCGGTTTCATCGTAGTGCAAAAGTAGAGTAATGTATAGTTCAACAAGGACGGTGGGGAAAAAAGAAAACACTAGTTGTAAACAAAATTTGGTGTGTGATCCGTGTCGAAATTCATCCATAAATTTGACATTTATTCAGTAAACAGAGCTATTCAGAAAAATCCAACTTGCAGAATCGCACAAAGACAGAATTCACGGCAGGATCGAGCGTTTTTGCCATTAAAACTTTGCATTTACTTGGCAAACATTTGAATAAAACTTTGATTTAGTCGCGTACCCCGGATTACACCCAAGTTACATACAACAAAGTGCCAATGTATTATTCGCGCCGTGTGATGACTAAGTTTTTAATTCTCTCTAATGCTCCATGGGGTCACCCCCCTCTCTCTTATGATAAGGCTCATGTCACTGTCAGACGATTTTGGTGAAAGCCTTTTGAATATTTTTAAACTTAATTTTTACTATGGCAGAAAGTGCAGCTAACTATTAGAATTTCACGAAGTGATACGGTATTTTTGAATGCAAGCAAGAGTAAATACACAAACTATCACTATGAAACATGCATGCTACAGCTTCAAAATTTTCCGGAGGGGCTCCTCGGCATACATGTAACGACTAGAAATTTCGGGTAGGGGTCCCTGATTATTTTTAGAAGGAGAAGGGATCAACGACTCTTAATTCTATGTCAAAAATGGCAAAAGCACCTAAAAAATAGCCAACAAAGCGCAAATTTTCGCCAAAAATGGGGAGGGTGGGTCAAAATTTTCTGATGTTAGATGGAAGGGCGTTTGGGAGGACGTCCAACCCTGGGTGGGTGGAGAATTCCCCAAAGCCCCTCTGTGACACGTATGGTTTTCGGCCATTTTTATGGGAGACGGAGTAAATAATCATGAATTTTCGGCCGAAAAATCGCAAAAACGCACCTAAAAAATGGCCAATAAATGCAGGTTTCATGGCAAAAATCAATTTCGGCTCGTGCATTTTTTGGAGCCATTTTATACAAGGTTAAAATACTTTCTTGGACAAGAGTGATATTAATTATATCGTTTTTCAGTATTTTTTAGAAAAAATTTCAAAAATTTCCGGCGCTTCGCGCAAAATATCGCTAATATAATGTATTTAGATTGGAAGCAGGGGCACTAAACACTCAAAAATCAATTTTTGTATAATCTAGGCAACTTTATGCAAATTTAAATATCTTTTGTATCTATTTATATTGTTTCTTAAAATTTTATGCAAAATAAATACTATTTAATAACTTTGCACTTTTTGCCATTCAAAGATAAAATTGACTGAGCTAATTTATCCAGAGGTTGCATTGAATTTCCAAGCTTACAGTAGTGCTTATTACAAGATCTAATTGGCATAATTACAATATCTGTGATATTTCTGATTTTGCAGTACAAGTCGTCTTTAGCTTTCTCAGTCGAGTTTATGTGTAAATTTCATCAAAAGCTCATGAACTAATATTATCAACTAAATTCAGGCTGAATTATCACATTTAGGGAGCCAACAGATTTTTTGTATTCGGCAAAGATTTTTCATAATGTACAGACTTTTTCAGGACCGTCTTTGTACATGCACAAAGATATTTTGGAGAGACAAAAACTGTAGAAAGGTGTAAAATTCCCGAAAATTTTTCGGCGCATCAGTAATGGTCTGTCCTATATATCTTTAAAATAGTAGAATTTGCATTTAGAATGGAAAGGAAAAATGTCAAATATTCAGAACCCGGGAATTAGCTGAGATACACTACCAATGGTCGAAAAACCCTGTTTTACCACACTAAATCGCTACTGTACCATTACCATAATAATACACAAAAAATTTGCATGTACAAAATGTTCAAAGACTTGCGGATACCATCTTTGTACATGTAAAAAGGTATCTTGCACAAAAAACTGTTTAGGACTGCGTGCGGGTTGCAGATCACACATTGGCAGTATGTACAAAGACATTACTTAACTTACTGCTCCCCCACGTTGGGATTTCACCTTTCCCTCAACTCTGGACCTTGGGAAACTATGATCGGAAAGTACAGTGCAGTTTCCATCATATTGCCTACCACACCAGAATTGGATGACTGAAAGCAGCGTAGTTTAAACATGCATTACTTCAAAAGCGAGCACAACAATGGCTACAGTTCTGTCTTTACTTAGCTTATTTCGTCTGTTCGTTTATTTCTTCGACACTGTTTTCTTATTTATAGTAATAAAAGTTTTAAAAGTGCTTTTTGTTCAGCCATATTTTTTATTAAATTTTCCAAGTCTTCAACGGCAACTTGTTTAAATTGAGTATGCTTTCATGCTGCTGACTTTATTCACTAAATCCTTCACACATTCAATCCTACTATTATTGAAAATAAGGATGAATTGTTTGACATTCGATAAAGTGCTTAATACTACGATTATTCTCTAGCTCGTATGTGCATACGAAATATTCTAAGAGCAACTACTATTTATGGGTATAGGTACACAAGCTTGACCTCGGCGATTACCCTCGGCCTCGGCCTCGGCCGAGGCAAGGATTATAGGTCGCCTCGGCCTCGGCCTTCGGCCGAGGGTAGTGATGTAAAAGATCATCTGGATCTGATCTTTTTATCCAGATTCAGATCCAGATCCAGATCATCTGGATCTGGATCTGGTTATTTTCTGATCTGGTTATCTGATCTGTATCTGGATCTGCCAGAAAATCAGAACCCGATCTTTATCTGGATCTGGATCTGTTTAGTCAAGTTATATCTGGTTAGACAGATCAGAAAGTTATTTTTGCACGATGGTCTTTCTGTTTTACGATTTACTGTAGTTAGGTTATCTAATTAGTTGTAGCCTTACATGCACGGATTGTGTCTCAACAGCCCCACCAGTCCCAACAGTTCCACCATCCCAACAGCCCCACCAAATCCTAACAGCCCCACCAATCCCAACAGCCCTACAAATCCCAACAGTCCCACCGTCCTACCAACCCCACCGTTCCAACAGCCCCACCATAGGTGGGCAGCACCAAAATTCTGGGGGGTTAAAAAATTTCTGGAGGGGTGAAAAATTTTAAAGGTCAAAATATGGTCTTAAAAGTGGTCGTATGGCGAAAAAACACCATTTTTAGACGTTTCTCATCGAGCACTAACCAATGGCATCAAAAAATTGCTAAAAAGCAAAAAAAATTTCTGGGGGTATTTTGATTTCTGGCGGGGGTATTTCAACTTCTGGAGGGTGCATACCCCCCAAACCCTTCCCACGCCCATGTGTGAGCCCCACCGTCTTAATAGCCCCACCAATAATCCCAACAGCCCCACAAGTCCCAGGAGCCCCACCAATTCCCAGCAGTTCCACCGTTTCAGCAGTCCTACCGTTCCAACAGTCGCACTGTCCTAGGCACACATAAGCGTGGGGAAGGGATGTTTAGAGTGTAACCCCCGAACCCAAAATTCTGGAAATCCCCCCAAATCATGTTAAACCCCCAGAATTTTATTTTTAGCACATTTCTCGGTCACCTTAACCCACCAGACCCACAGAATTTGTTCGCTGCCAATGTTGGTTCCAACTGCCCCACTGTTTTAATCATAGATGCACAGCAGGACTGGTTTGGAGAAGGAGTTTTGAGCCAAAAATTGACCTCAAAACTGGTATGAATGTTAAAATAGCGTAAAAACTACGCTAATCCACATTTTCTGGCTATTTTGAAGCAGATAGCGTGAAAGTTTCGATTTTCATTTAATTTTAACACTTATCTTTCCTTTTTCACTAGAAATTTTTCATTTTTTTCTGGCAGTGTAAAGTAGACCATAATGAGCAGGAATCCAATCTTGCGAGATGACTCGAATGAGGCAAAATCCTGGATTGCGCACAAATGCTGAAGCCTCAATTCTGACAGGTCTACCAGTTTCTCAGGTAGACTTATTCTGAAAATGTAAACCTGCACACTCGTTTATGGTCTTGATGAAATATACGAATTCGGAAAATAGACAAAAAATATCTTTCATAAAAAATTAATATTGCCTGATTTTATTATATCGTATAATAGCGATTGCAGTAATGGTGAGGCTGCTGGGATTACTGGTGGGGCTACTGGGACGGTGGGGCTGTTGGAACGGTGGGGCTGTTGGGATTGGTGGGGCTGTTGGGATTCCTTGGGCTGTTGGAATTTGTGAAGCTGTTGGGATTCGTGGGGCTGTTGGGATTGGTGGAGCTGTTGGGATTGGTGGGGCTGTTGGGATTATTGGTGGGGCTGTTGGAACGGTGGGGCTGTTGGGACCGGTGGGACTGTTGGGACGGGTGGGGCTGTTGGGATTTTTGGTGGGGCTGTTGAAACGGTGGGGCTGTTGGGACTGGCGGGGCTGTTGGGACTGGTGAGGCTGTTGAAACATCACCCATGCACGCGGGGTGGAAGGAGGGGTCTGCTGGGCGTTTTGACCCCTCAGATCCGTGCTGACCCCTCCAGAATGGCCAAAAAGTGCCGCTGACCCCCATGATTTTATGCTTTCAGAAAAATTTTGGAAGCTCTGCAGAAAAGTAATTTAAATGATAAAAATATATGAAGGTTGTTTTTTCACATAAATTATCATCAGAATTGACCTTTGAGAGACTTTTTTGCCTAAAAATGGAAAATATTCAATTTTTTCGAAACATTTTTGTTGAAAAAGTTGTTCAGTCGATGCGCGACATCGAGAAACGTCTAAAAACAATGTTTTCAGTGCCCAAGGGCCATTTTTATCGTTTTTTTATGTTTGAAAAAATTTGAACTTTGACCCCCAGAATTTCTATGCTGTACATGTATAGTTTTAGTAGGTGCATCTGTCATTTTTCATGAATTTTAACAGCGTTTTTCTTTGTTGAATTGAAATTAAGCTGGTTTCTTCTTAGTATTGCATTTTGTGTTGTTAGGTAAATGTATTGTTTGTGTTATTTGACAGTGATACCCCCTGAAATATTACAACCTTTCTTTCTTACAAGCGATCGAAAGAAGCATTTGTTTCTCCTGTTTAACCACAATGTTGCCAAATTCCAGACATCTCACGTTCCTGTGAATATTTAATGCCGTTTTGTTTATAAAGTTGTCAATTAAAGCTGTTGTAATAATTTTTACATTTTTTATGCCTCAATTTCATGCCCATTGGTAAAAGTCTAAACTTGTGAGTATTTACTTTTTAGACAATTTTCACTGATATCATTTTTATGTAAAAGCTCTAAAATGCAAATTTTCCTCGGCTCTGCCCCAGACCCCTCTGGGGGCTCTTATATTAGTCCTGCCAACCGAGACCTCCCAATCCATGTGGATTCGGGCGCTTTACGCCCTCTTTTTCAGCGATACAAATTGCTGCACAAAAAATATTTTTATCTGGATCTGTATCTGTATCTGGATCTTTTTAAATTTTGATCTGGCAAAACGATCTGGATCTGGATCTGGTTATTTTCTGATCTGGTTATCTGATCTGGATCTGGATCTGCCAGAAAATCTGAACCCGATCTTTATCTGGATCTGGATCTGGGTAAAAATCTGGATCTTTTACATCACTAGCCGAGGGCCCAAAAAGTACCCTCGGTCCGATCACTGCCCTTTCCCTCCCCCGATTTTTTGGAAAAAATTGAATGTTTTGGCTGATTTTGGCCAAAATTGGCGCTTGCTAAAAGTGGGTGGGGACCTCCATCCAAAACTTAGAACCTTACATGTAAGCTTGCGCCCAAGTGTTTTTTGATGACAAGGGGCGACTGCCACTTCTAAATCCGCACGTGGTTTTACTCCCTCCCGAAACTTTTGACACTGTGCAATGTGCATGCACATATGAAGCACAGTTGGGCAATAGTCCAAATCAGCCACATGAAAAGTGCTGGAAAAAAAGCTGGCGAAGCTGTCTCGCGATTTTTGAATAGAAATAAAACAACTGGCATCCAGACTAACCTGACGATTTAGATTTTCCTTGTCGATAATCTGAGCCTTCATAACTTTGATAAGATCATCTTTTGTGTTCAGTGATTTCTGGACATATAACAAAGCTCAATTAATATTGTTATTACTATTATTATTTTATTATTATTATTATTATCATCATTATCATTATCATTATCATTATCATTATCATCATCATCAGCATCATCATCATCATCATCATCTTTACCTACTATTACTACTATTATTATTATTATTATTTTATTACTATTATTATTATTATTTTATTATTATTATTATTATTATTATTACTATTATTATTATTATTATTATTTTTATCATTATCATTATTATTATAATTATTATTATTATCATTATTATTGTTAATTCTTAATAAGTATGTTGCGGAAGCCTGAATAGCCGGTTAGTACTACACACGCGTGTCAGAGCAGCAGGTTGGGAAGCCGGTGCGGGTAAAATTTTGCTCACTAAGTAATGTGGTTGGCAGGTTGCCATGTTAGATTATTATTATTATCAGTATTATTATTATTATTTATTAGTGGCCGCAAAAATTGGATAACAAAGAACAAAAATATGTACAAAAATACTGAATCCAAAATTATTTAGTTAGCGCCATTCTCTCTACCACGATGAAGGACAAAAACAGATAGGAATTATAAATTTTCTTCAAATGTGTTAGAAATTGGCCTGTGTTTGAAACTGGCCAGAACTGTGTACCTAATACTTTCATATTCTTTGTGCACAAAAGGCGTCCAAAATGGATCAATTTTTGTATTATTTAGTGTTCGAAGTGAAATAATGCAGTGAAAATGGACTAAAATTGTTGTAAAATGCAATATTACCACAAAGCAACGTTTTGTAGGCTATTTTGACCATTTTGGACGATTGAATAGTAAAAAATCGTAAACATTAAATTTACTGTTTTGGATTTTTATATATCACTTCCTGCTGACCCTGACCTTGTGCGCCAATGTTTCAGATCACAAATCCCTGGCCCAAGAGCATGTCCCGTCCAGGCCTTCCCTATGCTCGTTATGTGCTTATGACTCTCGAATACTCGATTTCAAGAAATCGTAAATATTATGTTGTAAGCCTTCCTATCTCCGACACTCATTCATTGATATTTTGTTTAATTTGCTGAATTTTTTCAATTGTTAAGAAATTTTAAGTGTTCATGTGTTCTAGCAAGAATGAGCACCGTTTGAAATGTCGAATTCAAAAATTTAATAGTTGATTTCAATGGCAGATCTATGATTCTTCAAGGAGGTGGTACCCAACCTTCTCCAAAACAGTCGAAATCAGGTCCAAAATTTACCCTTCATGTGCCAAATGGCGTTTTTTGGCGATTCATATTGTCTACTATTATAAAAATCCTGTGCGAAGAGGCAAAAAATTTGTAAAATTTAGGCTTAAGACATTTAAAGTTTCGATTCACTTCTCGATTTCCTGTATTTGTAGCATTTTATGCCATGCCGGTAAATGTGAGAAATTATGGTGACGAGCGGCTAAAAATCATTGCAAATCTGTGTACCCAATTTAGTGTTGTAAGAGATAAGGATTTTTGCAAGATAAAAGATAAAGATAAAGTTGAAATTTCAAAATCTAGAAGATAGGGATAAAGATGAAGATAAAAATTCAGAAAGATAAAGATAATTTGCAAAATAAAGGAACCAAAAAGACAAAGATAAAGATAAAGATAAGGATAAAGTGTACATATGTAAATATAGTCGCTTGGACTCAGGAGAATGATGTTTGTGAAGTGCAATAACGAGAGTGGGTGAATTAAACCAACCAACTGAATGCCCTAATTTTTACGCCTGAGATTAAAGAGGTGATAGGCTTTTAGCACACATGAATGTAGGTTTGGGGTTTGCCCGCGGTATCTGACTGAACCGCGTACTACTACTACAACTGGCAGACAGCGAGTCACTTCTTTCTTTCTCACAAGCATCAAAACCCTGCTCTCTGCGCCTGTACAAAGTAAAGTCGCAACATTATTGATTTTTTCAAACTTCGCTATGTTTCTTAGGCTTGGACTTAGATTAACATGGGTGCTAGTAGTAGTACTCTCGCTTAGATTGGTATCACTCCTGCTTACTTAGGTTGAGTACGGGCATTAGTTCGGGCCGCACGCCACAGGGTTCAAACAATCGTTTTCTTTTCTTTTCTTGTATTACAATAAAACTTGAATGCGTCTAAATGTATCCCACGTCAAACCTGCATTTTGGATTACATGCTAACTTATGTACATACTTTTCTTTTTTGCAAGATAAATTCCTATCAAAAAGATAAAGATAAAGATAAAGATAGCCTTTGATTCTTCCAAAGATAAAGATAAAGATATAGATAAAAAAGTCGTCAAGATAAAGATAAAGATATCTTTATCTTTATCTTGCTAAAAAGATAAAGATAAAGATATCTTTTACAACACTAAATCCATCTTTATCTCGCCAAATATTTTTGGCCAATAGGTGGGCGACAACCCCCGCCCCTTAAATCTATCCCTAAAAAATTTAGTGTACATGACTTTGTTTCTATTTAAACAATGAAAAGGTTAAAATATCCTATCAAACCCTGTTAGTAATAATACCGAATTATTAAAGCATTTGGTAGCCCATTTTGACTGCATTATGTTGCTGTTCGTCAACACTAAAAATATTGAAATTGATCAATTCCGGATGCTTTTAAAGTAAAAAGCACATAAAAGTATTGATACGGCGCAAAGCGCCGAAATTTTTGACATTATTACTGCATGTCTTGAAATAATGGTGCAAAAACCTTTTCATCAGCTCAAAATCGCCGGATGGTACCTCTCTTGCTTCTTGCTGACCGTTCAGAAGAGGGTAATAACCCTCATCCCCCAATATGCAATTTAAGCTAGACACAGTGATTAGTACAAGTAGAAGGAATAGAGTACAAACTAAAGTTTCATAACGATGTACTTGCATATAAATGATATAGTGTATCGTAATGGAATAATTCGGAGATTCGGAAAGGGCGGCATTCTGACTTTCTCAAAACAGTGAAAAATAGTCTGAGAAATCCGCCGTTTATGTGCAAAGCGTCCTTTTTTTCGCTATTTACTGTGCATAACTCTAGGCGGATAAAAACAAAGAAGATGTTCAGACTGGATTTCTAGAATACATAATAATACTCGATGCTGTAAAATTTCAGCTAATATCATAAATCCGGCAAAATCACAAAATTTTATGTTTAAGATCAAGGATACTATGGCTGACTGCGTTTGGAGCAAGATACATTAGCTGTTAAGTGCCTTGACATGCAGCGACAAAATTTTTGGTTAATCTTAGAAAATTTGGTGTTTTGATTGTATCATGCAGAGTAGCACCTTAGCACGTACCTATAATATACATACTTTTGGGTACTCCAAACATATGTCCCCCCTCACACCTATAGGCAGACACATCTGGGAGGTGCGGGTTTTCCGATAGAAATGTACTCACGGGTTAAGAGCTACTTTCTGCTCACCAGCAAACTTTTTTTATGCTCAGTGCGGAGTTAGATCTAAGGGTTTAAACCTAGCACTCTAGGGCATGGTGTAAAAAAACATTTTGTCTGAGATTTCTCTGCAAACTTTTCCACTTATTAGTCGGGATAGATGGAATTAATAAGAAATAAAGAACTATCTAAGTGCTTCACGTCGCAGCAAAGCAGCGTTTTAAAAAACCTACTATTGAGTTATTTATGGGGTGTCAAGTTCAAAATCAAAGGTGTAAAATGGGTGAAAAAACATGTTTTTTCTCATATCTTGATCGGTGAATGTCTCAAATATTTTGCGGAACAGAAGTTTTCCACATAAAAACTTACTAAGATTCAAAGCCTACAATGCATGGCCCAAACCGAATTTTCTTTACATTCAATGGGGAGCAAGGTTCGGATTTTGAAAGTTTGCAATGTAGTCGATGGAGGAAAAATACGTTTTTTTCATTTTTTTTGTTCGCCATTCATTGAGTACGTATTGGAAATATGGCAGCAAAATTTATGTACATAACTTGGCGAAATAGAAAAATTCCAAAATGGCATCTCTGGGCAGGGAGGGGCCACACCACACGTGGGCGTGGTGGTGGTGCGGAGGGAGGAAGGGGGTTTGGGAGGGGTATACACTCCCCAGAAAGCCTGGATAAACCCTCCAATTCAATTTTTTTTAATTTTTTTTTGTTTTTTTCGCATTTTTTTTGCTGCCAATGGACAGTGTCATCGATGAGAAACGTTAAAAAATGATGTTTTTTCGCCATAATACCATTATTTTTGAGACCCTCTTTTGACCTTTAAAAAATTCGCACCTCCCAAATTTTGGTGCTGCCCACCTATGGACCGCTACCATAATTTTTGGCCTAAAAAATTAAGCGGAAAGGGTGGAGGGATAGCCAATAACCAACTTGATCAAGTACATTTATGAATATTATTTAAAGAAGGTGAAGTACAGGCGCGGATTTAAGGGAGGGCGGGGGCGGCCGCCCCCCCATTATTTAAAAAATATTTGGCGAGATAAAGAATGGATATGCAATTTGCAATGATTTTGGCCGTCAGTAACCATAATTTCTCAAGTTTCGGCGCTACGCGCCGGATCCTTATCTATTAATGTCATTTCTTAACTTTCTTGGCGACCTGGAAGCCATTTTTCTGATCCTATTTTTGTATAGTTTTCTTATATTTTTCATTGAAAATTCGATGTTTCACATAAAATGCTATAAAAACAGGAAATCAAGCGGTAAATCTGTGCTTCAGACGTCTATCCGCCTTAATTTCACAAATTTTCCGGTGCTATGCGTCAGATTTTGTAAAAGTCAGAAATTTAATGATTTGTTCGCATAAAATTTTCGAAAATTTTAAAATTTCTGTGTATCACTGCATGAACCTTAATATAATGTATTATCATTATCATTATCATTATCATTATCATTATCATTATCATTATCATTATTATTATTATTATTATTATTATTATTATTATTATTATTATTATTATTATTATTATTATTATTATTATTATTATTATTATTATTATTATTATTATTATTATTATTATTATTATTATCATTATTATTATTATTATTAATATTATTATTATTATTATTATTATTATTATTATTATTATTATTATTATTATTATTATTATTATTATTATTATTATTATTATTATTATTATTTTTATTATTATTATTATGATCACTGTATTATTATTATTATTATTATTATTATTATCATTATTATTATTATTATTATTATTATTATTATTATTATTATTATTATTATTATTATTATTATTATTATTATTATTATTATTATTATTATTATTACTACTATTATTATTACCTAATATGATGATTTACAAATTTTAATGTACTACAAACTGTTTCGCTATTATTATATTTCGATTCTAGAAATACTTAGGGGTAATACCAAACCCAGAGGTTGCATGAGCAACGGTTAACTACACCACCTGGGCGTGGGAGCGGGGGGTTTGGGGGGTATGCCCCCCCCCGAAAACCAAAAAGCCGCTCCTCAGAAACCAAAATACCCCTCCCCCAGAATTCAATTCTTTAATTTCTTTCGTTTTTTTCACCAATTTTTTGATTCAATGAATAGTGCTCGATGAGAAACGTCGAAAAATTGTGTTTTTCATACCACCATTTTTAAAACCCATTTTTGACCTTCAAAAATTTTGCATCAAATTTTCTTGCTGCCCACGTATGCTAACTACTATTAACAATAGTTATTAGCTCTGACAGCTGATGCAGGATATTTCTCAAGACAAAAAGTTGTTAAGAAATTATTGTGATGTTGATCCCAATTTTTAGTAAAAATTACTGACCAGAATAACCAACGGAAAACCAGCAAAAAGCGTGCCGAACAACGCGTGGCAAGGCAGCAACTAACTAGTCGAAAAATCTCAGCAATAATTATTATGTGTTAACCGCGCATAATGTGAACAGACATTGCGGTTTAAATTTCAGCATGATTACAAGATGGGTCTCGAAAATGCGTAATTACACAGTTAGAAAGAGCGTCACTATAATAATAGGATTATTAACGAAAGATCATTTACATTTGCATGAGAGTAGACAAAAATGGCAAAAATTACGCAGGTTGTGATATGGAATTACGCACATTATAACAATGACGTTATTACAGAGCTTAATAGTGGGATTTGCATGTAAAGAACAGTGTTGTAATGATTAAAAGGCAATTATATAGGTACAAAGCTAAGTAATGCACGGAAAATATAAAGCTATTAAGCAATCAAATACGCTAATGTAACAATACACAAAATATGGAAAAGTAACGCTTTTCAGCATGGCATAACCGTTTTTTGGTGTAGATCAGCCAATTTGTGGGTTTCTGGCAGCGACAAATACAACAAATTTTGAAATCGTTTTATCGTTTTGAAGTAGAATTTGCGTGACTTCTTGTTGAAAAATGCACACCTTTCAGAATATTTGAGCAGCACGCGACGTGCGGAAAATGATTTGATTTCCCTCGTCCTAGACACAATTTTGAAGCTTTATGAAGACAAAGAAACAGAAAACTGTCTCATTTATAAAAGGCAATCTCGTACACTAGGTATTCGTATTAATATACCATAAATTCGAGTATTGTATTATACTTCTAACAGGTAAACAGCACGAATTACAAACATTGTATAATACATTAGAATATTTTGGTCGATTTAAGCTTTTAATCTCAATGCTGCTGGTTCACGATAAGAAAAAAGCGTTAACGGCGGTAGAAGCTGGAAAATTTTAGCCGTTTTGGAATTTCAAACTCAATTTTTACCGTTATAAGGACATCTAGGACACGGATCCGGAATTTAGGAAAAATTTTTGAATCGATTCATTAGTAATCAATAAACAGAAAAAAGATGAATGACATCAATACTGACCTGAAAGACTATCTCATCCCTGCTATCTATTATTTGCTTTAACCCTACTTTTACCAAGCTCTAGATTAGTTGCCTGTGTTTTGCAGTTTACTGTAAGGCTATAAATTAATATGTGGCAAGCTTCTCAGTACCCTCTTTTTTAACTGCAACACATGTTTTATTGAGCTAAAGAAAACGTATTGACCTATATTTTATCAGAAAAGCTTGATTTCATGATTTTATAACATGTGTTACGCGTGTTGCAGATCGCATTTCTTACACATTTTTCAATGTTCAAACACGTTTTTTCCAATTGATTTGAAAAGCAAAACTGTTTTTTAGTGCATTTTTGAAATTCTCATGTTCTTGGCTACCAGAAATATGTATTTTTATTCATTTTTGTTATCTCCTTAATGACTGATTTTCGATCTAGTCCTTGGTAAGTCTAGGGCGCGTGATCCCTTGGTAACAGGAGGGTTAAACAACATCTGTCGCTGTCGGCTATATCAGCTGGCGGTGACTAAGGATAGGAAAAGGTTTATAATGATTCCGTTATGAGTTTTGGAAACAAAGCAGAGAGCTTTAGCCGTTTATGCACAAAAGACATAACTAAGATTTTATTTTTGGGAAGGGCAAAATTATTGCAGTCTAATTCTATCTTGAGGACCGTCAGAAATTATCTAAAAATACCGAAATTTTACACCGTTACCCGATATTCCTGAAACGGTAGAAAATCAAGTCAAGGCTGGAATTTTTATCCCATCGCCACGACATTTTAACGTAAATTGCAATTTAGGGACTTCTTCACCTTTTTTTGGTTAAATGTCACATATGTGACTTGTCCCTGGGTCCAAAATTCATTAAATGCGAGCGGGGAAACAATTTTCGTCAATGATGTAATAAACTATAAAGTACTGGCGTTACACTTACCGGCCTTGCAAATCCGGACCACCACCTCCACGCGGTGCAAGGTAGGCAGAGGTTAGATCCGTCGACCCTCTGGCTAATGGTGGCCGTCCCTCAACGTCAGGCTCCGCGACAAGCCGGTTGAGGATGAAACTTCACGTCGCATCCTTTTCATGCATTCACATCAAAAATTTTACACGTCATGCTAGGGCGTACCCCGTAGGCGACGCGCGCCGTCTTTGCCTGGACGACGTGACAAATGGGCGAGGGCTACCTGCTCAAGGACGGAGTAGGCTAAAGAAGCTAGTCCAACCTATCCGACTAGCGACGATCAACATTGGCACTCTCACGGGTCGCAGCCGAGAACTAACAGACGTACTGAAACGCCGGCGCGTCGACTTCACCTGTGTCCAAGAGACAAAGTGGGTTGGAGCAAAGGCGAAAGATATTGGAGAAGGATATAAAATGATCTACAATGGAAAAACCACCAACCGAAATGGCGTAGCAATCATAATAAGTCAGAAATTCCGCGACCGGATAACAGAAGTCACCCGTATTTCAGACCGCTTAATGTCAATCAGGGTCGATACCGGGAACGACATACTGCGAATTATCTCATGCTATGCGCCTCAAACTGGATGTCCTGAAGAAGAAAAAGACAAATTTTGGGAAAGCCTTGAGACTTACCTTCAGACCTGCAGTGCTGATGAACGATTATTCATTGGTGGAGATCTAAATGGTCATGTAGGAAAAGCCAGAGAAGGCTACCAGCAAATCCATGGAGGTCAAGGCTATGCTACTCGTAATGACGATGGGGGTCGCATCTTGGACTTTGCCGAAACTCACGATCTGGCGATTGTTAACACCTTTTTCAAGAAGCGACCATCTCACATCATCACATACTACAGTGGCGCCCATTGCACCCAAATTGATTACTGGTTGATAAGGAGACAGGACATCAAACTGGCGATAGATGCGAAAGTTATACCATCAGATAACATTTCACCTCAGCATCGCCTTTTGGTCCTCGATTTCCAATTAACCCAGCAACGTCTTAACATTCCAACAACAAAAACTGAACGCATCAAATGGTGGAAACTGCCTGAGCACCAAGTTGACATGAAATCTGCGCTATCCACGTTACGTGTCGATTACGAACTTCATCCCTCAGACATCTGGGACACAGCAGCAGCACACATAAACACATGTGCAACAACCATCTTGGGAAGAACAAAGCCAGGCAAACGCTACATTGACAAACAAACCTGGTGGTGGAACGACAATGTGCAACAAACAATCAAGGCTAAGAAACTAGCTTACAAAGCATGGTTTCACTCGCGAAACGCTGATGATTTTCAACAGTACAGAAGCCTGAAATCAGCAGCTAAGCGAGCAGTTGCCAAAGCCAAAAATGCACACCACAAAAACTTATACGATCAATTGGAAACACCTGAAGGCGCAAACAAGATCTTCAAGCTAGCCGCCTCCCGCCATCGCTCCACCCAGGACATCGGCCACGTCATGAACATCAAAGACGCGAACCATCAACCATTAAGAAATCCAACAGACATACTGCATCGCTGGAAAGATTATTTTGACGAAGTATGCAACGAGGAATATCAGCACCCCCTTTACCCAACACTGAAGCGGTATATGGACCAGTGCTTCCAATAACAACTGCCGAAGTCACAGACGCTGATTCGAAAAATGAAAAACGGCAAAGCCACTGGCCCAGACGATATACCAGCTGAAGTGTGGAAGTTACTTGGCCAACAAGGTGCAGAATTCCTTGCCAAACTATTCAACAAGATCACCGAAGAAAACGCTGTGCCGCCAATATGGCAGACAAGCGTCACTGTTCCCATATGGAAAGGAAAGGGGGACGTCAGTGAATGCTCAAACTACCGACCCATCCGCTTGCTGTGCCACACTATGAAAATATTTGAACGCGTGGTTGACAATCGCATCCGAAGCATTGTCACAGTCACACCTAACCAGTGTGGCTTTGTAAAAGGATGCAGTACAACAGACGCAATCCATGCCACTCGGTTATTGATGGAAAGGTACCGTGAAAAGCAAAGAAGCATTCACATAGCATTCCTTGATCTCGAAAAGGCCTTTGACAGAGTTCCCCATGCTCTCATATGGCACTCTCTTCGCCTGCATGGTGTACCAGAAACATACATAAGTTTAATTCAGTTGTTTTACCAAGGCGTAACAAGCTCAGTCCGATGTGCTGTTGGAACTTCGAACCCATTCGACATTCATGTAGGTGTGCACCAGGGATCAGCATTGTCACCATTACTGTTCATCCTTTGCATGGATACAGTGACAGCAGACTTACAGAAACCGCACCCATGGACACTATTATACGCCGACGACATTGTTCTGGCTGACGAATCTCGACAGGGTCTCGAGCAGCAAACGCAAAGGTGGAAAACTCGTCTGGAGAACTTCGGATTAAGGCTTAATATCAAAAAGACGGAATATCTCGAATGTGGAACCCAAAACGACGGCTCAATCAAAATTGATAACCAACTACTAAACAAGGTTACCCAGTTCAAATATCTCGGATCACAACTTTCCTGGGACTGCGACACACTACACGATTCAAGGTCGAGAATCAATGCAGCCTGGATGAAGTGGCGCCAAGTCAGTGGAGTTCTATGCGATCGCAAAATCCCGACATATTTGAAAGCAAAAGTGTACAAAATGGTAGTCAGACCAGTTGCATTGTATGGATCCGAATGCTGGCCAGCGGTAACGAAACACGAGCAAACCCTGCATGCAATGGAGATGAAAATGCTCAGGTGGTCGCTCAGTTTCACCAGACTAGACCATGTTACAAATGTAGATGTCCGATCAATCCTCGGAGTGGCCCCAATACCAGAGAAAATGAGAGAAACACGGCTTCGATGGTATGGCCACGTACTACGCAGCAATGATCAATCAATTGCAAAGACGGCGTTACATCTAAGCCCTGTTGGCAGACGACCACGTGGACGACCGAAGAAACGATGGCTCGACCGTCTAAATGAGGACATGCGGAACGTAAACGCCACCCCACGAGACGCTACTGACCGTGCAAGATGGAGATCAAAATGCAACCAAGCGGACCCTGCCCCACGGCGGGATAAACGCTAAGAAGAAGAAGAAGAAGACTGCGAACCATACACTTACCGCTAGTATCGCCATCCCCCAGAAAATTTTTCACACTCCTGCGCTCAGAAAGCTATTCACCACAAAATTTTTGATTTTGTTTGCAGCACTTTAAGCGAACTTTTTTGACTCAAAAGTGTCAAATCATGTATTGGCGCTTCATGAAACACACTTTATTTTTCTCACTAAATTTACTTCAATTCGCTCTATTTTAGCAATTTTTCGATTTTTTTTATGTCTTTTATGCTTTAGAAAATAAGAGCTTCAGTAGAAAAATAAAAAAATGTGCTTTTCAATTCGTCATACCCATCGCTTTAGAGCTAAAAAAGACGTTTATTTCCTTGGTCCCACCAGTTCCTCCCCCAAATATTGCCATGTTTTACGCGCCTGCAAAGGAAATAAAAAAAGCTCAAATAAGCAGACGTAGGTAGGAACGAAAATTTTCGGCACTTCGCATTGATTTATAAAAAACTTTCAATCTATGTAGTACCAAACGTGCGAGATAATAAAACTTTTACTGCTCCATTTCAATTTTGCACGTTTCTTGCAATTAGGGCAAGAGCAGTTTCTTAGTACCTTCAATAATAGCAGCAGTCCGAGAACGCGGAAAGCAATGTTGTTCCGAGTATCAGCATTATTTTTTTTGCAAGACAATCTCACCTTATTTAAATAGGTCAAATAATTTCAGCATAAACTTTACGTAACTACTGGGTACAAAAGCACACATACCTACACACTAAGATTCGTAATCCTAACGTTGTATGGGACATTTAGCAGAAAATTAAGCTTTAAAAGCTACTGCAATGCTCTGAAATTAGAGTTAATTTTAAGCGTAAACTTAACACAACTACTGGGTGTAAAGGGATCATACAGTCAGATTCGTAATCCTGACCTTAGGGAAAATATGTTGAAAAAGATTTACCTTTTTGTAACGCTTTGGAAGTAAAATAAATTTGTATTATAAACTTTCAACATTACTAATAACTTACAGTGAGAAACGTAATTCTGAAGTTAAACAGAACATTTCAAAAAATTAAGCTTTACACAAGGCTCAAGAATTAATTTAATTTTTAGTCTAAAATATACACAACCAATGAGTGTGGAGAAGTTTTTGTCGGATTTTTAATTCTGATATGCCTCTGATATTACAGATAAACACTGATGAAAAACTACATCTCAACAATGGCCTGAAGACAAATAAATATCAGATGTAAGCCACTTTACACCACTGTTGAATGTAAACTAATGCACTTTACTGGCGCATCACGTCTGATTCTTGGTTCATTTTTAGACTTGAGATCATGTATGGGACTCATACTCGGAGAAATTCGCAGAAAAAACAAGACTGAAACATTTTTAACACCCCATGTTTTGGTTTTTACACTGCCTGAAAAAACTCAATGTAAACCGAAGGCTACTTGCTGTTGCGTGTACCCCTACGAAGTACTTTTATTTTCATTCTATTCTTGGCTTCTAGATGGAACAGCAACGTATTTTTCTACCATTATCTATCACATTGTAAACTTTAAAACGGGGATCCCCTCACCCAAAGTCAGAGCGTCCCCCATCCCCCAAAGCCAGTTAATTCTGACCCCCCATTTTTTGAGTATACAAAAAATTCTGTTCGATCCACTTAGTAACCTTAAGGTCTCAGTACGTTTTGTATGTGAAAAACTTCTATTCCACAAAATATTTGAGATATTGACCAATCAAAAAAGGCAGTAAACGTAATTTTCGCCTCAATGTTACACCCCTGATTTCAAACTTTACACCCCTATAAGTAACGCAATATCGAATTTTTTTAAACGCAATTAGCTGTGACGTGTACCCCTCAGATCGTACCTCATTTTTATTTATCAATTTATCCCAACTTATAACCGGAGAAGTTGGCGGAGATATCTTAGACAAAAACTGTTTTTTATACTATCCACTAGAGTTGTCAAGTTTCAACCCCTAGATCTGACTCCATATTGAGTGTAAAAAAGTTTGCTGAGGTAAGCAGAAAAGTAGCCCATAAGCTATAGTACTTTTCTATCAGAAAACATTTTTCGGGACTTGTAGCCGGTGTTGTTGGCAGACATCCAGATAACAAAAACGCAACCAAAATCTATCTTTACAACAGCAAATTTTTACACTCTTAACACTTTCTCAAGAACTAATGCAGAAATAAAAACAAAAAATGCATGCATAGCAATTCGATTCTCTACAATTCTATACCATCAAATTGTATGAAGCATGTACATATGCTGAATTTTGTATAAGGTGGCTAAAAAACAGTCAAAGATTCTGTATATGATATAACGTTACGCTAAATATTTACTTGCTCATTACTCACTCGGTATTGAGTGTAAACAAGAAGAAAAAAGTCTGCAAAATCTTTTCTTGATTGTCGATCTTTCAAAAAAAATTGCAGTCCGCTATTATAGCTGTGAGGGACATATGTTGGGGTACCCAAGTATATTATGAGTACCTATGATAGGGGTGCCATGCCATATTAGACCATAGTCTATTTTTATGAAATTAAACAAATGCATTAGCGATTGCCAAAATCTAAGACAAGACGAATTTTATTCGTTGAAAGCACAAAATACACCAAAAAAGAAGACGCATTACCAATGCAATGTACATAAGCATGTATTGTATACTACACTACAAAGTGTAAGTGAGTACCGTGAATACGGTAGAAAAAAATGATACATTTTAGCCAAATCCACTTCCAAAAATAACAATAGGACAGAGACCAGAATGCAAGTAGCGGATGTAGCGGATGGTTTGAACCCTCTGTTTATTATGATTTATGAACTATAACGGCGTTTTAGCAAATCAGTTTATCTCATTGTAGATCCAATCACGTCGTTTGTAAGGCTTTACCTCTATAAAAAATTAAATAGCACTACGAAATGAGTATTTTTATATATCAGTGATGCAACAAAAACCTTAGGATGAGATGAATAGTGTCTGATAAAAAACTAAGAAACTAACTTCCTATTGCCACTCAAATGTAGGTACGTGCATTAGCAACTGGTTGTTGCACAACAGAAACATACTTATCTCTTTTCTGCTGGATGCTCTCTCAAGTGCCTATGCTTTTCAATTGCTCAATAATTTTTTTAATTATTACTCTTTCAAAAATAATTTTCGGTAAAAAATAATTTTTCAGAAGAACATGAAAAATCACACAAAATGGAAACTAATAATTGCACATTATGCTGAGTAAGGTAGGCTAGAACGGCGTTTTGGCTTGGCACACAGGGGAATCTAGACTAGACCCCATTAAACAGAAAAATGCGAAATTTTCTGGGGAAATGAGAAAGGGCCAAAAAATACATAAAAATTGAAAAAAATCCTTAAGTTGTCTGAAAAATTGACAAGAAACTGTGGAACAAAAGCAGTTTTAACGCTACGCAGCTTTTATACGGAGTTTTAGGGTCACTTTGGCCCGGAAAAGCTCAATTTTGTCCCCCTCCGATCGGTCAAGTCGTGCATCCACGGAAAGACTAGCCACCACCTCACATGGGCGTCCTCAATTTTCGACACTGTTTTACCGTGTGAAAAATGTTTTGGACCCACTTTACCCACCATAGGTGAGCGGCAGCAATGTTCTGGTGGGTGCAGGATTTTTTTCAAAGATCCAAAAAAGGCCTTAAAAAAGGTGGTATGGCGAAAAACCACAATTTTCTTACGTTTCTCGTTGAGCACTATCTATTGGCACAAAAACTTGCGAAAATAATAGCAAAAAAAAATTCAAAAAATTCGAATTCTGGAGGAGGGGTATTTTGTTCCCGAGAGGGGGTGCATACCCTCCCGAACCCCCCCCCACGCCCGAGTATGCTACCCACCCTGAACAAGTGAGCAATATTCACGCTTGATTTTTTCGGCGGTCCCTAGTGCCGTAACATTCGCACGACGTCTCGGCTGTAAATTCGTTATGATCGTCCCATCTCAGCTGGCACTTGGAATTATAATTCTTCTTCGTAAAAGTGCACTTGCGACGACAGCAAGTGTCGAAGTCGTTGCACAAACTGCCATTCGCCCCTCCAGTCCTCCGCTCCTTCGCCTGAACCTTGCAATCCCTGGTCAGCACCTTGTCTTCGGTGCTCCGTCGGGCCACCCAACACTCGGTAGAGCTAATCAACAGGGCCAATATGCAAATTGTGATCAACGAAACATTAAATTTTTTCGTCCGTTTGATAGATGAGTTCCCGTTCATTGTGCCAGAGGAGAACATTCAAAAACAAGGTACGGACTAAAATTGTAATGAAGAGAAAAATTCGATTCTCGGGTTCAACAATGCGTCATCAGTTCGCAAAAAAGCGACATTTGTTGGCAAACAATTATCTCGCAAAACGTAGAAAAAGCAAGGTGCCTCGGGATGCAGGTTAGCTTAACGCTTTAGTGCTGAAAATGCACAGCTTGGAAAGCTGCTTTCGCGACCGTTGTATTTAAAATTAAGCGTTTTAAAAGACAATATATTATTGATAACGTCATATGCTCATTGCAAGTGCACTAATGATGATCTGCCATAAAATAGGGCTTGCCGTTTAGTACTAATGCGAATTGAACACCTCAGCATCTATACCTTTACTCGTAAGACAATTGGCGAAAATCTTGAACGAGCAGGTGCCAGAATTACCTGATAATAATACGGCCCCTAAGATAATCTTTCACTCGACCATGTTCACTGAGTGTTAAGAATTCAGTTTTTCAATTTTGAAAAATCATACTCCTTGTGGCACTCTATTTTTAGTGATAAATACTGAAAAAAAACAAATACGAGTAAATAAGGCCAAATTACATACATTATTTATACAAATTACAGTCTTTTTTAAAAGAGCATGAAATCGACCAGGAACGGACATTTAAGGCAGGTTTTATATTAATATTACATGCTATATTTTTTGCAATTTTTCTTTCAGTCTATAAAGGCCAACTTACAAACAAACATAACAAATTTTATTCGCTTAGCCTATTAGGCAAACATTATGGTTTGAGTAATTTAGTAATAATTAAAATAATTCAGTAAAAATTTATTAATCATTTAATTAAAAGAGTATTTTAAAATATTTTAGCTAAAAAATACCTCTTGCTGACCCACTGATAGGCCTGACTAGCTGATTCTTCAGAACCCCATCAGAACAAGAAAAGAAAAATTTTAGTAAAGCAAGAAAAAATTCTGTAGGGAGAATGGATTAAAACTTTTCAAGACAGAGAATGGATTATAACTTTTTAAAATGCAATTTTTTAAGTTAACTAGTTTAACAGCCCAGCTTATTCTTAGACAATATATCTGTTCGGTAACATACTTTCTACTCATTTAATTTTATTATTGTAAAGAATCGGCTATTCTCAGCCACGGATTATAATATGACGCCATTTTGACCTAAAAAGTTACAAAGTGGAAATAAACATAATTTTTGCATACATATGTACATTAATTAATTAAATAATTGGGGTAAGGTTCAGCCGAAGATAAGGCAGTGCCCCACAGGTTTCTAAAACAGTCAGCAACATAGGTGGGCGGCACCAAAATTCAGGGAGATCTGCAATATTTTTCAAAGCTCAAAAATAGCATTAAAACTGATGGTATTGGCGAAAAAAACACCACATTTCAACGTTTCTCATCGAACACTATCCATTGGCATTGAAAATTGCGAAAAATCCAAAAAAATTTCAAAAATTGAATTCTGGGCGGGGGAGGGGTATTTTTGTTTATTAGAGGGGTTATTTTGGTTTCTCGGGGGGGGGTGCATACCCCTCGAACCCCCCCCCCCAAGCCCAGAGTGTGGTCAGCAGGATTACTTTTGCATCAGAATATTGTTAAAATGCTAATCTATTCTTTGAATGAAAATTGTGGACATATCTGGCGCATTGTGCAAAACATACACGGGTAGCAGCTGTATTCTCGAAGCTCTGGTGGAAGAAAACCGCAGAAGAAGTGCCAAAAAGTGATTTTTGTATATAACCGATTTTCAAAGGTCTGATGCAAATTGATCTAATGACAATTCGTTGGTATTCCAGTCTTGCTTTAAAAACCAAAGCGGTTTTAATTCTTTGTTAGCAAGGATTTAAAAAATGCACATATATTTTTTGCAACAATATGCTTTTTTCGGAAGAAATTTTTTTCACAAAATGATCCTGAGGCAGCGTGAAGGTCCCAAAATTTTCAACTATCAGAAAATAATTATAAATTGGTGGTAAAACACAATGAAGCACCATTCTTGACGTTTCTCGACGAGGTCTATCCGTTATCATAAAACAGAGGCGAAAAAACCGTGGGAGTTTTGTATTCTGGAGGGCCAGATCAGATAACCTCAAACGGCTAGACTCTTCTTGAATTTAAGTAAAATAAATGTACATATAACCTCTTAGCTCATCTAAAGAACAGTTTTTTAATTCGAAACATAGTCGTGTAAATTGTATTAAAAGCAAACCCCCAGCACCCAATGAACGAAAATTATTTTGAAAAGTAAAGCTTGAAGGTTCTAATCTAAAAGTATTCCGGCTTTCACGAGCATTTGAGTTTATAAATGAAAATTTGTCAAAACGCTTACGAACGTGCTCAAGAACAATAAAAAAATTCAAGCACTCGAAGAAGAAACTTCGCAAAACGGAAAAAAACGTGTTCCACAGCTGCCAAAATTACAACACAGAGCGTTTTGGAAAAAATGGTGTAAAAAAGACGCATGCTTAAATTGCATAAAAAGATGTGCCC
Source organism: Mermis nigrescens (assembly GCA_036768485.1). Taxonomy (NCBI): domain Eukaryota; kingdom Metazoa; phylum Nematoda; class Enoplea; order Mermithida; family Mermithidae; genus Mermis; species Mermis nigrescens. The sequence goes on along the minus strand of JAVLUZ010000150.1, from coordinate 3,912,008 downwards.
GATTCTGGCACTTTGGTAAAAATTTCTGATTTTAATCAATTTTTGAATTTGTTCTTACCATATTTACCTCAGAATCGTTTCAATTTTTCCGTAGGGTAGGCTCTTTAAAGCCCCTCTCCACCTGCAATTAAAAACTTTAATTTTCCCTAAATGCAAGCCGAGACCGGGCCCGTGTCGCACCTTATATTGTCTATACCTTAAAGCGTCCGGCCGGTCACTCTAAAGGCAAATCAAAGTGTCCGCCCGGACGTAATTCAAAATGCTCGCTGTTGCCTTAAGGTGTGTGGGCTTAGTAATTAATTAATATTCATTTATAAATGCTAATTAATTCATTAGTCTGTTTAACATAATTTCGTGCATAAATTTAACAAATTTTTAACGACAAGCCGAGGCTTACGATAAATATATATATATATATATATATATATATATATATATATATATATATATATATATATATATATATATATCAGATGAATGCTATAATCGTAATCTGTCGGCTTATTGTCGAGCATAGTTTAAAAATTTATGACCATAGTTGTGTTTCCACTGTGTATTAGTTATTCTGCTAATCAAGTTCTCTTTATAAAATTTCTAAAATTAATTCTGAAAATTTGTAGCTAAAATCTTTACTTTATAATATTTATTTAGCTGTAATTATGTTTGAATCAAGTAATTTTCTTCAATTTTTTTAAAATTGATTTGGAATTTTCTTCGTATTTTAATTTTCAAAAGTCAAAAACGCTTCTTTAGCCAATTAAAATTAAATAAATTCTAGCTTAATTATCACAAATAATTAATTCACACAATTAATTGATCACAGTTAATTAATTCGTCAAAGTCAATCAATTGATCAATCAAGCTTTAATCAACATCTTCATTAAGTAATTAAGTAATTAAGTCTCTATTATTTAGCATTTGTTAATTAAATTACTTAATTAGATCTTAAGCCGTTATACTTAAATTTAATTAAAATAAACTTACCAGAATTATAATCGCTAATTATTAGTTCATTAATTACTCAAAATCAATTTATTGGTTGAATTGTTAATAAACCCTCACTTTATTAATCTTAATTAATTATTCCCAATTATTTAATCAGCGATTTATATTTTTTAAAATTAATTACACTTCGATTAAAATTATTTAATTGACTATTAAATAAACTCTCGCTTAATCAACTCTGCTGACAGATTGCGGTTACAGCATTGGTATGATATATATTTATCATAACCCTGGAGCTTACAGTCAATGAAAATTCCTAAAATTTATGCACGAAGTTATGTGAAACAGACTATAATTAAGCTCCTACAGTCCGTTTCAGATAAGTCTGAGCATAAAATTTTAGGAATTTTTCAACAATAAGCCGACAGATTACGATAATTATATATCGAATCAACGCTATAATCGCAATCTGTCGGCTTATTGTCAGACAATATTAAAATTTATGCCTGAACATGTGTGAACCAGACAATAGTTAGTTAATTAACTCCCAACTAATTTAATATATTTGATAACTTCTTAATCAATTAAACTCTCAATTACTCTTATCATGCTTTCTTTTTTATATTTGTGCATGTTAATATAGCCTGGTCACTGTAGGTAAGCTCGGACACGCCATTTTAAGTGTCCGGCCGGACGCTTTAAGGTTTGACACCAGCATCGTTCAAAAGGATTTAAACTAAACGTAATTTTGGTGGCTATTTTCTGAAGGTGAAAAGTTGAAGTGCTCGCGATCGATTTTCGTTTTATTGAACAATTCCGTCCTATGTAATGTACGGGGAGCAGAACGATACAGAAATAAATAATGTAAGTTTTAATGACAAAAACATGACCAACCATGAGCGTGAGAGCAAAAAATCCAAAAGACCTGCCCTAAATCTGAATAAACTGCTGAATGGAAGTTTGACTGCTTCTTTTTTTAGTTTTTCGCTATTTTCTTATGCCAATGGATAGAGATCGAAGCGAAACGTCGGAAAATAATGTTTTGCGCGCGCCCCATCATAGATTTTTTGGCGCTTTTTATGATCATTAAAATACTTTAGACCATTTCAGGTGATTATCCTGCATAGGCATGAGATATAAATGCTGCCGGGGTGGAGAATCCCAACCAAGCTCGGCCGCTGCCCATCCTTCAAAGTGAGAGATGTTCGCACACATACACACACCATACCCACAGTAAAACTAACTGGTTATCACACTTGGGCGCATATGTACATGCAACAGGGAGATGGGAAGATCCCCCACCCAAAGTCAAACGCCGCCCAATCCCTCCAAAGCCAGAAAATACTTTACCCCCCCAAATTTTTGGAAAAAATTGAATTTTTTTTGCCGTTTCTAAACGTTTTTTGGCTATTTTGGCCAAAACTATGAGGTCATTTAACGCCTCCCCTAAAAATAGCCGGAACACCCCTCAAATTTCGATCCGTTACATACAGTCAAGACCACAAGTAACGTCACTCAAGCACAGGCAGGACAGGCAACAGGCGCTTGTGGCCCGCCTGCGAATCGGCCAAAAATTTTATATTGGGAAACACGCGCATCGAAAGAAAATTGCCTGTGCGATGCCTGTCACTTTGACTGCCAGGCGCCTGTTGGACATGCGCTTGAGTGACGTTACTTGTGGTCTTGACTGTATATGCATGGGCGTGAAGGTCTGGGTTCTTGAGGATGTTAAAGATCTCGAAAATAGATACCCCAGAACTGAATTTTTAGTCTCATTTTTGAAAATCTTGCTCTGTTAGCAGAATCCCCCCAGAAATTGGCTGCTGCCCAAGTATACCGGCTACTTTTCTCCCAAAATTTTCAGCCGTTACACGTGATAGTTCTTATGTTTACAAGCGTATGAGTATCGCACTATAATTATAAATCAACGATTTGTAAAGCGTAAAAGAGCAGTGTAAGGAGGGAGAGCAACACATTGCACACGATGAAGCAGCAAAGTCCAATCGGATGAGTTCGCTTTAAAGTGATTTCAATCATTGTCGCAAGTAATCAATTCATTTATGGTTTAAACTTAATTTAAATTTGATTCAAATTTATTCATGGTCGAGTGAGGAAGAAAAATGAAATAAAATGTGCATTAAACCGAACATTTTCGAGAGGAAAAAATAAAAAATATCATATAAATACTCCATAATAACTTCAATCCAGTCGGGTGTTTTAGGTCGCAGCCGAAATTCTTCCCGCGTTATCGATCTAATCGGCAAAATTTCTAATCCGCCGATAATGCTGGATTAAAACACAATTAGTAAGTTAGGAAACGAGAATAAATATGACTAGCAAATGGGGCGCTTCGCTGCCCCATCTGCTAGAGTGTTTGTAAACAAATAATATCTTAACCAGTAATTAGTATAAAAAATTGAATGACACTGCAATGGATCGGCGAGCGGTTTTTATATTTTTATATCTAGCTGAGCTGCCCGGCGTTGCCCTGGCTGAACTTAGGCCTGATAGCTGTGTGGATTGAGATGTCTCTTGTTTTTTTTATTTTTCGGGACTTTTGATGTTTTTGGGATATTTCTAAAAAAATTGTTGGTAAAAACATATTGTATTTTTTAAATTTTTTAAAACTGTCTTTTGTCAACCATTTCTTTGATTAAATCCACATTTCTGACGTTATAGAATGGTTCTGAGAATTCTTTAACCTAAATCATATTTTTGATGTTCTGGGATGTTCTGGAAATTATACCATTAGATGGTTTGGGATGTTAAAAAATTTTGTTTGATCATAACCATATTTTTAACGTTTTAGAATATTAAAAAAACTTTTTGGTCCAAAACCATACTTTTGATGTTTTTGGAGGTTTAAAATTTTTTTTGGTCAAAACCATATTTTTGATGTTTTGGGGTGTTTAAAAAATTTTTTTGGTCAAAACCTTTTTTTCGATGTTTTGGGATGTTCAAAGATTTTTTGGTGCAAACCATATTTTTGATGTTTTGGGACTACAGCACAAGATATGTTATAGCACTGGGTATGGTATATCACGTCCTATCTAGTAGCATGGGGTATGTTTTATCACGTCCTATCCTGTAACATTGAGTATGTTATATCACGTCCTATCTTATAGCATGGGGCATGTTATATCACGTCCTATTGTATACCATGAAGTATGTTACATCACGTCCTATTGTATAGCATTGAGTATGTTGTATCACGTCCTATCTTATAGCGTCGGGTTCAACTTTTGTACAATGTTCAACTTTGCCCTCATTGTAAACAAATACAAAAAGTTGCATATTAAATTAGCCGCTAGAAGCAAAAACATTTGGATTTGTATTTTCGATTCTTTCTGAAAGCCGCATGTTTGCTGCTTTCGATTGCTTCGCATTAAATTTCACGCGCGCTGGTTTACAAGGTCAAAAATTTTGACTTGGTGCAAGCTCTTTTTCAGTGATTAATCATGTTTATAAGTGCCCGTGCGTGATTTCCTTTCAGCCCGTCTCATGCATGTTTTACGATGCCAGATCATATATTTAAAGTAGCGAATATGGAATCAGCGGTCCCAGAAACCTAGGGCCAAATTCTGGAAGCAACAGTCAATCTGTGCTTCTGCAAAAAGACAAAAACCTAAATTTTACGCTTTGCATAGGGTACCTTTGGGCTCCCGTATCTCAGAAACCAATCCGTGAATTTTTTCAAATTCTACAGTAAGGTCAATCGTAAGATATCCAATAATTGGTTAAAACTTTAAAAAAATTTATCCGCGGCGATTTGAGATATTTGATAAAATACACTTTAAATCACGCTTTTCTTACGGCATCACATCAGTTTACACTGTAGTGTAAAGTAGTCCCCACCAGTCGATAGCGCATAAAAAGTTGATCTAGAGTGGCTTTAAAATTTTACCCTGCGGCAATTGCATAAGCGGCTAGAGCTACCAAAACCTTTTACATAAAGCCATAGTTTCCGGGTTTCAGGAGTCCGATCGAGCCATTTTAATCAAAAAATTGTAATTAGCGCCCGAGAATACCCATTGAGTGAAAATGTAAGTATCACAAAATTATCCTGTAAAAACTTTTTTGCCTCACAGACACACACACACACACACACACACAACTCGAAATTAATATTATAGACTAGCAAATGGGGCGCTTCGCTGCCCCATCTGCTAGAAGTGTTTGTAAACAAATAATATCTTAACCAGTAATTGGTATAAATAATTGAATGACTCTGCAATGGATCGCCGAGCGGTTTTTATATTTTTTATATCTAGCTGAGCTGCCCGGCGTTGCCCTGGCTGAACTTAGGCCTGATAGCTGTATGGGATTGAGATGTCTCTTGTATTTTTTTATTTTTCGGGACTTTTGATATTTTTGGGATATTTCTGAAAAAATTAATGGTAAAAACATTGTGTTTTTCAAATTTTTTAAAACTGTCTTTTGTCAACCATTTCTTTGATTAAATCCATATTTCTGACGTTATGGAATGGTTCTGAGAATTCTTTATCCTAAATCATATTTTTGATGTTCTGGGATGTTCTGGAAATTATACCATTAGATGGTTTAGGATGTTTAAAAATTTTCATAACCATATTTTTAACGTTTTGGAATATTAAAAAAACTTTTTGGTCCAAAACCATACTTTTGATGTTTTTGGGAGTTTAAAAATTTTTTTGGTCAAAACCATATTTTTGATGTTTTGGGGTGTTTAAAAAATTTTCATTGTCAACACCATTTTTTTGATGTTTTGGGATGTTTAAAGATTTTTTTGGTGCAAACCATATTTTTGATGTTTTGGGACACCAATCTTACAGCACAGGATATATTATAGCACTGGCTTTGGTATATCACGTCCTATCTTGTAGCATGGAGTATGTTATACCACGTCCTATCCTGTAACACTGGGTATGTTATATCACGTCCTATCTTATAGCATGGAGCATGTTATATCACTTCCTATTGTATAGCATGGGGTATGTTACATCACGTCCTATTGTATAGCATTGAGTATGTTGTATCACGTCCTATCTTATAGCGTCGGGTTCAACTTTGTACAATGTTCAACTTTGCCCTCATTGTAAACAAATGCAAAAAGTTGCATATTAAATTAGCCGCTAGAAGCAAAAACATTTGGATTTGTATTTTCGAAAGCCGGATGTTTGCTGCTTTCTTTCGAAAGCCGCATGTTTGCTGCTTTCGATTGCTTCGCATTAAATTTCACGCGCGCTGGTTTACAAGGTCAAAAATTTTGACTTGGTGCAAGCTCTTTTTCAGTGATTAATTATGTTTATAAGTACCCGTACGTGATTTCCTTTCAGCCCGTCTCATACATGTTTTATGATGCCAGATCTTATATTTAAAGTAGCGAATATGGAATCAGCGGTCCCAGAAACCCCAGGGGCCACATTTTGGAAGCAACAGTCAATCTGTGCTTCTGCAAAAAGACAAAAACCTAAATTTTACGCTATGCATAGGGTTACTTTGGGCTTACTTTACTTACTTTACTTTAAAACTAATCCGTGAATTTTCTTCAAATTCTACAGTAAGGTCAGTCATAAGATATCCAATAAATGGAGAAAACTTTGAAAAAATTTATCCGCTGCGATTTGAGATATTTGATAAAATACACTTGTAAATCACGTTTTTCTTACGGCATCACATCAGTTCACACTGTAGTGTAAAGTGGTTTACACCAATCGATAGCGCATAAAAAGTTGATCTAGGATGGCTTTAAAATTTTACCCTGCGGCATTTGCATAAGCCGCTAGATCTATCAAAACCTTTTACATAAATCCGTAGTTTCCGGGTTTCAGGAGTCCGATCGAGCCATTTTGATCAAAAAATTGTAATAAGCGCCCGAGAATACTTATTGAGTGAAAATATAGGTATCACAAAATTATCCAGTAAAAACTTTTTTGCCTCACGCACACACACACTTACACACAACTCTAAATTAATATTATAGATGGCTGAAGGAGAGTCAAAATCACTATGTTTAAGTTCTTTGAAATTTTCAAGCTAAGCAACCGAAAAGTGTTCTTCCGAAAAGGCAACTTTTTCAAAATTTTCCGCTTTTGGCCATCGTTTTCTTATATGTTTATCACAGCGAGTGCATATTTTGTGCCCCCCCCCCGCACACAGCAACAACGGCACACACCTGGGAGGGCGCTTTATTTTAATCGACAGATAATAAAACATCCGATGCCGATGTTTTTTACACTCAATACCGATATAGCAATGAGTGTGTAAAGCGTAAACCGAAAAATCAAATAATTTGCAGAGGGCCAATTTTTTTTAAAATGTTGCTCCTGAGCTGTAGATTTCAAATCTGACCTTAAAATTTCTTTACACTACGAGTTTTTTACTCTTTGCGAGTCCATCAGCTTATCTAACTCAATTTAAGTTTCCGTGCAGTCCAATTGATTTTATGTTGTAGAGATTAAAAATATCTCAAAACCCATCTTTTCTTCTCTTTTTACGCAATATTTCTTGATTTGTTATTGTTTTAGTGTAAAAAGTTCGAGACGAAAAAAGAAATTTCTTCAGGTACTCCGCTAAGTAGGAGGAACATGCTAATTACGCTTAAAATGTGCCTTGACCTTAGCGTTACAGATCCTAGTTTATTTTGTCGCTAAACACCAAACATTGCGTTATTAGCACAAGTGTAAATTTTACACTAGAAGCGCTTTTTTAAAGCTTATCCAATTCTATTTTGGTTTCTGTGCAGTCCATTTGGTTTTATAATGAAGAGGGTTACAATATCTCATAACGTAAAAGTTTTTCTATTTTAACACACTATTTCTCGATCTGTGATTGTTTTAATGTAAAGGGTTCGAGACAAAACAGGAAATTCCTTCAGCTACTCCACTAATTAGGCGGAACATGGTGTTTATGCTTAAAATGTACCCTGACCTAGGCGTTACAGATCCTAGTTTGTCTTTTTTCTTTATACCCAATATCGCGTTATTAGCACAAGTGTAAAGTTTACATTGAGAAGCACTTTTTCGCCCAGAGCATTGGGTATCAAAATTTTTGTGGCGGGCTAATTTTTTAAATGTTTCCCTTAAGTTTCAGATTACGAATCGGACCTTAAAATTTCATTACACTAAATGGTTTTCGCACATAAGTGTAAAGTTGTAAATGTAGCTGTCCTGTATCTACTGAATCGATACGGACAAGGCTATCATTACCTTCGGGACTTACTTAGGTACATAAATTGCCCTCAGCGCCTGTCAGGTTCGTCGAATCTCGCGACGATTCTTAACCCGTTGACCTTGTAGACCTAAGGCTTCAGCTCCCTCGGTCCTAATATTGCTGACCGCTTCTCGTCGGGAGTTTCAGCAGCTACGCCCTAAATCCTAACACTCGTACCTACCTGAATCCCGGAATGCTCGCAAGGTCAGTTGACCTATCTCAACCCAACTCAAGTTGATAATTTAACTTCTTTTCAGAGATCACAGTACCTACATAAGGAGGAAGGCTTTTTCAATAAAACTTCTTATGACATAATTTATTCTCGTCTTCCAGCATATCATGCCACATGCGGATGGAATTTACGCATTCAGCTTGTCATAAATCGACCATTCAACACAATAGACTAGCATTTTAAACGTCGCTAAAAACTTCCGCTTAGCCTAGTGGTAGAACGTCTGATTGTGGTCGAAGCAACACGGGTTCGATTCCAGCTGCAGCACTTTTATTTAGCGCACTTACTGCAGTATGTCACAGCACTGTTTATGCTTGAATTAAGTCTATATGGGCGGTTCTGTGCCCTAAAAATGAAAGCATGGCTGCCTCTCGCCCCAATCAACTTTTCTGTCGAGTTACAGTAAATCACCTAGTTAGGCATACTGTAGTCTTCAAAAAGATTTACATTTACTGAAAAAACTCGAATAAATGAAACAGATTATAGTTATAATGCACCTACATGAACATGGTAATCTATTCTTTGAAACGAGAATTTCAGACATGTCCGGCGCATTGTGCAAAACATACATGGTTAGCAGCTGTATTCTCGAAGCTCTGGTGGAAGAAAATTACAAAACAAAGGCCAAAAAGTAATTTCTGTATCTACCCGATGTTCAAAGGTCTGATGCAAATTGATATAATGACAATTCGTTAGCATTCTAGTCAGCTTTAAAAAACCAAACCCGGTTTCAATTCTTTGTTAGCAAGGATCTATGAAAATGCACCGAAATTTTATGACACAATATGCTTTTTTTCGGAAGAAATTTTTGTTCACAAAATGATCCTAAGCCAGCCTGGAGATCCCAAAATTTCCAAACATCGTTAGAAAGTAGCTATAAATCGTTGCTAAAGGACAATGAAGCACCATTCTTTACGTTTCTCAACGAGGTCTACCCATTATTATAAAAAGAGGCGAAAGAACCGTGGGACTTCGGGATTATGGAGGGCCCGACCAGATAACCTCAAACGGCTGTACTCTACTTGAATTTGAGTAACATAAATGTACATACATAGTTAGCTCATCTAAAGCAATTTTCAATCCAAAACCCAGTCGTGCAAAATTATTTGGAAAAATAAAGCTGGAAGGTTTTAATCTAAAAGTATCCCGGCAGTCACGAGCTTTTAAGTTTAAAATAAACATTTGTCAAAACGTTTAAAGGCATGCTCAGAACAATAAAAAATTCATGCACTCGAAGAAAGGGACTTCAACATGTAAAATGATTTAAATTAAGTTTGAAAGGATTCCCTTACTTCGCGAAACGGAAAAAAACGTGACCGAAATAACAGAGCGTTTTGAAAAAATGGTGTAAAACACTTGAATACTTGCAGAAAACGACGTTAATCCATATAGTGCCCGATCCTGGCACTCTGGTGAAAAATTTTTGATTTTAATCAATTTTTGAATTTGTTCTTGCCTTATTTACCTCAAAGAAGTTTCACTTTTTCCATTCTGGAGGCTAGCCCCCAAAGCCCTCTCCACGTGCATATCTGCAATTTAAAACGCTGATTTTCCCTAATGCGATCGATCTGATTAAAAAAATCACCAGGCTCTAAAGCGGAGCTGGGACCAGGACAGTGTCGCACCTTAAAGCGTCTGTACCTCAAAACGTCCAGTCCGGCCGGACACTTTAAAGTATCTGAAAGTGTCCGCCCGCAGATAGCTTAAAATGTCCGCTATTGCATTATGGTGTCCGGGCTGGGAAAATGTACTATTTGACTATATGAACACGTTTTCAGTGCAAACTACAAATAAGCAAAACTCGGACTCGAACTCATAGTAATTAATTAATGTTTATTTATTAATGCTGATTAATCTATTTTAACTAGTCCTGATTGGTTTTTAATCTTCCACTTCAATAATTATCCAGTTAATCAAGTTTTAAAAATTTATTTTGATAAGATTTAGCTAAAATTTTTACATTTTATAATTTTTATTCAGTTTTAATTAAGTTTGAATCAAGTAAATTTCTCTAATTTTCTAAATTTTTTTCGTATTTTGATTTTAAAAACTCAAAAACGCTTCTTTATTGAGAGCCTTAACTACTAAAAATTAAATGAATTCTGGCTTAAGTATCTCAAATAATTAATTCACACAATCGATTGATTACCGTTAATTGGTCAAAGTCAATCAATTGATTAATCAAGCAGTAATCAACCTCATCATTAAGTAATTAATTAAGTCCTAAGAATTTAGCATTTCAATTAAATTTATCGGTTTAATATTAATAAATCCCTCACTTAATTATTTAATTAAAGTGATTTACATTTTTTAAAATTAATTAAACTTTGATAAAAATTATTTATTAAACTCTCGCTCAATCAACTCTAAATTAATTAAGCTCCTATAGTGGGTTTAATACAGTTTGAGCATAAATCTTAGTGATTTTCTCGTCAATAAGCCGGCAGATTACGATAATTATGTATCGGATCAATTCTATAATCGCAATCTGTCGGCTTATTGTCGGACATTTTTAAAATTTAGGCCCGAACTTGTGTGAAACAGACAACAGTTAATTAATTAACTACCGACTAATTTAATATATTTGATAACTTCTTAATCAATTAAACTCTCAATTACTCTTCATGTTTTCTTTTATATTTGTGCACGTAATATAGCCAGGACACTGTAGGTTAGCTCGGACACGCCATGTTAAAGTGTTCGGCCGGACTCTTTAAGGTTTGACACCAGCATCTTTCAAATGGATTTAAACTTAACGTCATTTTGGTGGCTATTTTCTGAAGATGAAAAGTTAAGTGCTCGCGATCGCTACTCATTTTATTGAACAATTCCGTGCTATGTAATGTATGCAGAACAGAACGATACAGAAATAAATAATGTAAAAGTTTTAACAACCAAAACATGACCATATATGAGCATTGGAGCAACAAGAATCAAAAAGATCTGCCCAGAATCTGAATAATTCCCTGAGTGGAAGTTTGACTGCTTCTTTTTACAATTTTCGCCATTTCTTGATGCCTATAGATAGAGACCGAAGCGAAACGTCGAAAAGTGGTGTTTTGCGCCCTATCATAGGTTTTTCGACACTTTTTATGATCTTCAAAATACTTTGGACCCATTTAGGTGATTAGCATCCATAAGTCGGACGCCGCCCCATCTCCCCAAAGCCAGAAAATTTTTGACCCCCTCAGATTTTGAGAAAAAATGAATTTTTTGCCGTTTCTAGGCGTTTTTTGGCCAAAACTATGAGGTAATTTAACCCCTCCCTGAAAATAGCCGGAACCATACATGATCTGGGGGGGGTTTCAACCCCCGCCGAATCATTTTTCACCCCCGCAAAAATTTTTCAGCCCCCCAGAATTGGCGATTTTTCAAAAGTTTCCTAAACTTATCTGAAAATTGGTAGAAAAAGTGTCTGTTTAAGGGTTTTTGGCTATCTATTTGCTCAAAATCGCCAAATTTTCGGCGCTTCTAGCCATATATTCATGTTTTAAGCGATATATTGGTCAATTTATTCGACTTTTTTCGAAATTTATTTCATGATTTCATGCTCTGGAAGGATAGAGTATCGTCAGAAACGCCAAAAAACGATCTTTTCTAACGCGCACCGGCCATTTTTGGGTCCAAAAAAGGCAGTTTAGGTTTTCAACCCTCCCAGAATTCCCATACTGTGCATGTATGGCCGGAACCCCATCAAATTTCGATTCGTTACATTTATACATGGGCGTGAAGGTCCGGGTCCTTGAGGATGTTAAAGACCTCGAAAATAGATACCCCAGAAATGAATTTTATGTGTTATTTTTGAAAATTATGCCCCATCAGCAGAACCTACCCCCAGAATTTGGTTGCTGCCCAAGTATGCCGGCTACTTTTCTCCCAAAAGTTTCAGCCATTACATGTATGACGTGACAGTTCCTATAATTACAAGCGTATGAGTATCGCAGTATAATTATAAATCCACGGTTTGTAAAGCGTAAAAGAGCAGTGTAAAGAGGGCGAGCAACACATTACACACGATGAAGCAGCAAAGTCCAATCGGCGGAGTTCGCTTGAAAGTGATTTCAAGCATTGTCGCAAGTAATCTATTCATTTATGATTTAAATTCAATTTAAATTTGATTCAAATTTAGTCGTGGTCGAGTGAGTGATTAAAAGAAAGAAAAAATAGAATAAAAAGCTGCATTAATCCGAAAACTTTCCAGCGGGAAAAATAAAAATAAACCGTATAAATACTCCATAATACAATTTACACTACGCACAATCAGTTTAAACAACAGTGTAGACCACCGAAATAAGCGACTATCTTTTGAATCCATTTTCAAACGTTGCCCCGCCAATCCAGTCGGGTATTTTAGGTCGCAGCCGAAATTCTTCCCGCGTCATCGATCTAATCGGCAAAATTTCTAATCCGCCGAAAATGCTGGCTTAAAACGCAATTAAGAATTTGGGAACGGGAAGGGAATAAAGCATGAATGGCTGAAGGAGAGTCAAAATCACTATGATTAACTTTTTGAAATTTTCAAGCTAAGTAAGCTAAAAAAATATTCTTCCGAAAAGGCAATTTTGTTCAAAATTTTCCGTTTTCACACAGTCCTCTTCTATTTCTATTCAATTCTTTAAACCGAAATTTTCGGACCCCAACTTATATTCAAAATTTAAAATCAGTCATACACGGGCAGCAACAAAATTTCGGGGTTAGATGGGTGAAAAATCGCGAAATACGCTAAAAATCTAAATTTTTTCCGGATGTTCCGGATTCTGAAGTGGAGGTTTGGATTCTAGGGATATAAATTCACAAATCCCCAGGCACGTAGCTGGCCGCCCAATTTGGGGGTACTAAGCCAAAAAAGGCCACAAATAGCACAAGATAACATTTAAAAAGTCATATTCTTCCGATTTTTCTGAATATTGGGGGGTCCAAAACCCCCATTCCCCCAGAGATACGAGACTGCAAAGCCCCCTTACGCTCGTGTGTGAAGTTGGCTAAATCCAAAAATTTTACCTGACACGATAGCACTACAAACAAGGCATGATAATCCTAAATATTAGTATTAAAAAGCGTAAAAATCTCAAATTTAAAGGAAAAAGTGCAAAGATTCCCAATGTTAAGAGCACAAGCACAATCATAAATAAGTAAATAAGTAAACAATAAGTAAGTGAAATATATAGATACATAAATAAATCGATCATTTATTTTAATTAAATGATCAATAATCACTTTAGTAAATTATAATTAAACAATCTTATCTTACCTCTTTTTATTTTATAATAAATTAAATAAATAATTAAAAAACTCGTCTAAAACACATTAGGACCACACATTGGGCGTGGGGGTATGCACCCCCCTAGAAACCAAAATCCCCCCCAGAAATCAAAATACCCCCCCCCAGAATTCAATTTTTGAAAATTTTTTTTTCGTTTTTTTTCGCAATTTTTTGATGCCAATGGATAGTGCTTGATGAGAAACGTCGAATAATGGTGTTTTTATCGCCATACCACCATTTTTAAGGCCGTTTTTTGACCTTCAAAAAATCTTGCACCCCCAGAATTTTCTTGCTGCCCACGTATGATTAGGACCACAACAAGTGGATGATATTATAATTATAAACATAATCATAAAATTTAAAGATCGCAACGTAATGGCGTTGTTTTGCGTCATTATGTTCCAGCAGAAAAGCGTTTGCTATTACGAGTATGAACCACACTAGGGACCGAATTTCGAATATAAATAAATAAATAAATGAATACATAATAAATACGGCACGACATACTTGCTTCACAATGCAAACTCACGATATATCGCTCGTTTCATTAAAATACATAAAATCAACAAGGAACTCATCAGCCAACATTCCGTAAAAAATCGATTTTAATTTTTACGACTGTTTGCTGTCTCAATTATCAAGTATTAAAACCGAAAAACGCACCAACGGAACCATACAATATGCACAAATAGCCATGCTGATTGCATAGCACACAAAGGCGTGGGGGTTAGGGGTATACACCATACGTGGGCAACAAGAAAATTCTGGGGGGGGGGGTGCAAGATTTTTTTGAAGGTCAAAAAATGGCCTTAAAAATGGTAGTATGGCGATAAAAACACCATTTTTCGACGTTTCTCATCAAGCACTATCCATTGGCATTAAAAAATTGCGAAAAAAACAAAAAAAAATTTTCAAAAATTGAATTCTGGGGGGGTTTTGATTTCTGGGGGGTATTTTGGTTTCTGAGGGGGGTGCATACCCCCAAACCCCCACGCCCAGCTGTGGACTATGCACCCCCTAGAAGTTGAAAAACCCCCGAATATTATTGTAGACCCCCAGAATTCTATTTCTAGTAACATTTTTAGCGATTTTAGCCTTCCTCCTCCAGAATTTTCTTGCGGCCCATGTACGGTGCATACATGTAACAGGAGGATGTTGGGAGATCCCCCACGCAAAGTTGGCTGCCAAGCTATCCCAACGAGAACAAAAAATTTTTGAACTCCAAATTTTTTGAAAAAAATTGAATTTTTCGGCCGTTCTTGGCCCAGAATTAGAGGTATTTACCTATCCCCCCTGAAATAGCAGGGAGCACCACCCTTAATTTCGAACCGTTACATGTACATACGCATGGGGCAAGTCCACGCATGGACAAAACCCGGTCTCCTTATTGATACTGGCTGCCCAATTTTTTAGTTGGTTGTCCTTTTAAAAAGTATTTGTTTGGCTTATTGATCGGTCACATATTTTCTTAGTGGTTGATTGGCTAATTATTGATTATTTGATTGATAATAAAATAATAAAGGTTAGATATGGTTAATTGATTACTTACTTTTCAAGTCATTTATGTAAATTTTTTACATAGATTCATATTTCTTTTGCCCGTTGACTGACTGAATAGTTGATTTTAGAATCATTTTTGTGTGTTCCTGCTATTTTTCTTACATTCTTCTGGAACTTTGCCAAATTTTTTATTAATACTGGTAGGTCCTCCCATTGATACCGAGTTGAACGAAGCTGTAAGGTTTGCCCATGTACGGCCAAGACCATACGTGTGACCATACCTAAACGTGGGGGGTTGGGGTATGCACCCCCAGAAAAAAACACGCACCCCCCAGAATTCAATTTTTAAGAATTTTTTTCGAAATTTTTCGATGAGAAACGTTGAAAAATTTGTTTTCCGCCATGCCACTATTTTCAAGGCCATTTTTTGCAGAAAAATCGTGCACCCCCTAGAGCTTTGGTGCCGCCCACATTCGCATGTGACAGGGGATGCAATGGGGGACCCCAAAACAAAAATCGGTCGTGTTTTCCCCATTTTCAGCAAAGAATTGTAAGTGATTTACCCTCCTCGAATGACCAAGGACCCCGTCACTAAATTTGGAGCCGTATAATGTGTAGACTAGATCTCAAGAATCGAATTTTCAAATTTTGTTCGTTTTTTCGCGATCTATTTATTGACAGTCATAGATTGAGCGTGAGAAACGACGAAAAAGTGTTTTGGCACCTTTTTTGCCATTGAAAATTTTCGAACTCGCCTAATTAAGGCGCGTCCCGTGTACATGGGAATATAGTTAAGCCGTAATTACTTAAGCCTTGATTACCGTGAGTCTCGCTACAGGACCATACATGATCTTGGGGGTTTAGGGGTTTTCACCCCCTTCAGAAAAATTTCCACCCCGCAAGAATGTTTTCACCCCCCCTCAGAAAAATTTTCACCCCCGCAAGAATGTTTTCACCCCCCAGAACTGGCGATTTTTCGAAAGTTCCCAAGAATATTTTGGAACACTTGTAGGAAAGGTGCTTTTTGAGCGTTTTGAGCTATCTATCTGCTCAAAAATGCCAAATTTTCGGCGCTTGGCGCCATTAAACTTCGACTTTTTTGATTTTTTATCGGAATTTTTTCATGTTTTATGCTCTAGAAAGATAAAGCATCGACAGAAACGCCGAAAAACGATGTTTTTGACGCGTACCTACCACCAGTTTTAGGCCCAAAAAAGGCATTCTATACTTTCAGCTCCCTGAATTTCCATGCTGTGCATGAATGATTATAATGATTATATGATTATATGATGATGATTATATATTATATATTATATTATATATTATATGTATATATTATATACTATACGCGAATTTTATGCAAAATGTTTTTTCCGCATAATTTTACCGTACCATCTACATATGTGAACTTGCAAAGAGCTACAAGAGATCGTCAGGTACCTAGAATTTATTAAAGGCAGAAAACGTACGAAATGATAAACGCCAAGGTTTGGAACCATAGGTGGGCGGCACTAAACTTCTACGGGGCAGGAGGGAGAGCAAGATTTTTCAAAGGTCAAAAAATGGCCTTAAAAATGGTATTATGGCGAAAAAAACACCATTTATCAACGTTTATCATCTAGCACTATCCATTAGCATCAAAAAATTGAGAAAAAACTGAAAAAATTCTCGAAAATTGAATTCTGGGGGTATTTTGGCTTCTGGGGGTATTTTGTTTCATCAGGGGGTGCATACCCCCCAAACCCCCCCACGCCCACGTGTTTAGAACTAATGCAAAGTACATAAGTACTGAAGTTCAGAAATCAGTACCTAATTCCACATGAGTGAGATTAAAATCGAAAAAGAAAACAAGAGAAAATGTCAGGACCGGCAATGAAAAAATTTGCATGTTGTCCAAACTCAGCGCGCAACTTATCAAATAGATCGTAAAAGATAGGGTAACGGCTATCAGTTTTGAAGGCTAAAAAATAGAAACAAATAAAGCGAAAAAATAATAAAAGATAATATCAAAAATATAAATACAATTCTATAAAATAACGCATTACAAATAAAATAATATAAATAGTGTATGCGCTAAGCCTTCGCCAGCGGGCAATCAGACATATATTTAAGGACGTTCCAGACGCGAACTGTCAATCGCTTGTCAAGCGAATGACAACCGCTTGCAAACCGATTGACAATCATAATTCAATCATTTGCCAAACCAACCACAACTGTTTGTCAAGTATTCCTAGGCATTTTCCTGCATTTTACATACAAAATAAAAACAATTGGGAAAATGTTAAAGTTAAGCACTATCTATAATCTAAAGGCTACGCCATAGATGCACAGCGCGGCCGATCTAGTAGGGAGGGGTTAGCCGGTCTGGCGGGGGTCACAAATGAGGTTTTTTAGGCTAAAATGACATCAAAAACGGGTATAAGAGCTAAAATAGCATTAAAACTACGTTATTACACAGTTTCTGGTTAATTTGAAGCACTTTTGAAGAAAATTTCAAATTTTTATCCGATTTTAACTTTCATTTTGCCTCATTTTCCCCAAAAATTTTTCCTTTTTCCATTCTAAGGGGGTTTAGACCATTATGGGCGGCACCAAATTTCTGAGGAGGGGGATGCAATATTATTCAAAGGTCAAAAAATCGCCTGAAAATGGTGGTATGGCGAAACAACACCATTTTTCAACGTTTCTCATCGAACACTATCCATTGGCATTAAAAAATTGCGAAAAAAAAAAATTTTTTTTCCAAAATAAAATTCTGGGGGGGGGGGGTATTTTGGTTTCTGGGGAGTATTTTTATTTCTGGGGGGGGTATTTTGGTTTCTCGAGGGGGGTGCATCCCAAACCCACCACCCCCACAGGCAATGTGTGGTCTAGACCCCTTTAATCCCACACGTGCATATATGGTTTACACTACTGTTAAATTATACACTACCTCCTAGCCACGCTGTGAAATTTGGCTTGGAGGGTGATTTAAAGAATTTGACCGTATCGACCTTCAATTTAGCCTCATACGCTTCATTCGGATCGTGCAGCAAGTCCAAAAGGTCGAATTTGAGACGGTCCAGAAAGCCGGCGCCCATCGAGCCACCTCCAATGACGTGGAGTCGTTCCAAAAAATAACGACGCGTATCAATTGGGCACTGTAAAGAAAAGTAGTGTAAACCATAAATGCAATGGCTCGAAATTCCGAGAGGGGTCCTCCCCCGCCACATATGGGAGTGAGGGTCCCGGCCAGTTTTAAAGGGGGGGAGTAAATGACCACCAATTTTTTTCCAAAATCGGCCAAAACATTCAATTTTTTCCAAAAATGTGTGGGGGGGGGTCAAAAATTTTCTAAATTTTCTGGCTTTGTGGAGGATGGGAGATGCCGACTTAGGGTAGAGAATACCCCACCCCCTCTTACGCGTATGACCCCAGAATCTAAAAGAGTCCTTAAAATCGATAGAATCTCAGAATAGAATTTTTGGTGCTAATTTTGACAATTTGGTCCCAGCGGACCATCCAGAATTTGTTGCTGCCAATATATAGTCCCGGCCATTTTTTGACTTATACCATATTTGCCATTTTTTGGCCAAAAATGGCAAATAAGCACGTAAAAACGACAAAAAAACGCGAATTTACGCCAGAAAATAGTTATGATTAATTTTCTGACAGGGAAGGGGGAGGGCTTTGGGGACGACTGACTATTGGCGGGAGGATCCCCCTATCCTCTGTTACATGCATGGTGTAAACAACAAGCGATTTGAAGTACGAGAAATCCGTACGTCAATTTTTATTTCAAACTAATTTTGGCAAAACAATTTAAAAAAATCGCCAAATTTTGGCAAGTTTTAGCAAAATTAAAAGACTAAGCCTGGTTATCTCGAAGTTAAGCGAACGAAGTATGACGTTTTACAGAAACACCAAAATAAACACCAGTTTACACTACGTAGCAGAGGACTTTAAACACACTTAAAGCTGAAGGAAAACTAACAGACATTTAAAGCTGAGGACAAGAGAGGTTTCATGTGATCGCGAAGGAAGAAAAAAATAGGAGAGACCCGGCCTTTTTAGAGTTGAGCCATTTTTGAAGAGAAAAAAGACTTTACACCAAATCTACTTAGCATAGAAACCGTATTTTGCCGAATAGCCCGAAATAAAGCAAGGACTAGTCATCAATTTACATCAAAGAGCCATCAACCGTATGAGTCAAATTGATTAAGAGGGCTATTGTAGTTCACGTTATAATGAGACAGTGTAAAGAAGGAAATAAGCAAAAACTAACAACAACAAAAAGAAATTGAGGGATACTTAGTATTATGCTGAATAAAAAAAGTAGACACCTTGAGCACACAATCCAAAATCAGCTGAGATATCGATTTCTCGCCTATACCGCGCTTGAATAACGTTTCGTTTACAGCTTCGCGAATGAAGCCAGCGATGTTAATTACGTTATCACCACCGATCGGATAATTAACATCAGGCGGTGGCTTATCGATCTACGATTTTTAAAATAAATTAAAAAATATTATAAAAAGAGATAAAAATTGAAAAAATATGAAATTATAGCAAAAATTAATTCTCGGCGCCCAATGGCGGTATTTTGAAGCTAAATTTTTTTAAGCTTCAAAGCTATATTTTTAAATAACATTGAACAAAAAATTTCAAAAATTTATAAAATGTAGGCTGACAGCGAATTCCGCAGAAAACCGCACCCTAAAATTCTAATTAATTGTATGCTTGCTTATCCCACTTTACATAAATGTAACGGCCCAAAATTGTGGGGGGAGGTTCCGGCCATTTTAAGAGAGGGAATGGGGGGGTAGATGACCTCCAATTTTTTTTGGCCAAAAACGGAAAAACGCCTAAAAACGGTCAAAAAATTCAATTTTTTCCAAAAATCAAAGGGAGAGAGGGTCAAAAATTTTCTGGCTTTGGGGGTGAGGAAGTCCGACTTGTGTGGGGGTATTCTTCCCATCCCCCTGTTACATGCATGCCACTTGATTATAAGCGATATATTAAAACGAGTAATGTAAAGTCGATACGGCAGGTATTTTAAAATCTTGAAATTTTTGAAAAATCGTCGAAAAGTGAAAACGTAAAAAATAAAATAAGCGCCGCAGAACACGAGAAATTACGAATAAATCAAACCAAATTTCAAAAAAAGGATAAGAAAATAGACTAATAAATCGTAAAATTAAAACAGTCCCCAACAGAAAGGCATATAAAACGACATTAAAAATTGACGAAATCATGACAAAGTCAAGTTTGCGTTTTGAATAAATTATTTGAAACGCGGAATTAGCGAACAGAAAAAAATCGGGGCAGGTTCAGCGGTTTTTTTATGTTTAAATTTATATATCAACAATAATTAAAAAATTTATTTACGTTTTTTAGTTCTCAACAGAAAAAACAACGATAAAAAATTTGAAATGATAAAAATAAGACTTTTACAACAGTTGACAAAATCCTGTCGTTACAACGTTTATCTTTTTCACGTATTCTTTATTTTTGACTGTTTTTCAGTTCATACCATGCATACGTAAACGACATAAGTCTTGTTGTATTTTTATTTTGAATTCAATTACTTTTCTTTTTTCACAATAATTATACTTTTTAAATTATTATTAATCATTATCATTATTATTATTATTATTATTATTATAATTATATTTATAATTATAATTAATATTATTATAATTATAACTATAATTATAATAATAATAATAATAATAATTATTATTATAATTAATATTACTATTATTATTATAATTATAATTAATATTATTATTATTATTATTATTATTATTATTATTATTATTATTATTATTATTATTATTATTATTATTACCGTTTCCATACACGATCAAGTTAGAGGTGGCCAGAGGAGGTGAGGATGGAAATTTAAAACTGGTGATATAGTTAATTGTGGTCATTTTTCTTGCATAGGGTCTGTTCGCACTAGTACAAATACAGTCCCCATAAATCAACGTACATTCTGCACATGTAAAATTTAGAGGACTACAATGCAGTACAAAAGCACGTAATGTGTAGTAAAGTGGGTTTATTGACCCTTATTATTGAAGTTTAGGGGTAATCATACATGGAGCGGCTCGAAATTATAGGGGGTTCCTGCCTTTTTTAGGGGAAGAAGAGGTAAATGACTTTCAATTTTTGACCAAAATAGCCAAAAAACGCCTAAAATGGCCGAAAAATTCGATTTTTACCAAAAATCAGGGGAAGTCAAAAATATTCTGGCTTTGGGGGATGTCGGGGGGACGTCCGACTTTGGGTGGGGAATCCCTATCCCCCTATTACAAGTATGGGGGTAATACCTCCTCTCGCCCCACCTCCCCTATGCCCACGCGTGACCCTTTTATTTTTTATCTTTTATTTCTTCTCTTTATTTTTTAATTTTTATTAATTTTTCATTTCGATTTTGTTTATATTTCATTTTTATTTTTATTCTGGCCCTCCTAGCGTTTCTCGTCCTAATTTGAAAATTCTGTGACCTTTGGACAGCATTGCTTGTCAGAGCGATAAGCATATTCATACGCTTAAAAAGAAAATGATGTTTACCGAACTTTCTACAAAAACAAATTTGGTGATTTGCCAGCTCCAAATCGAAAATGCACCTTAAGCCACCATATCCCGAAAAAAATGACTAAGATTTTGGACATTTATGTTAATTAAGTAAGGCAATGATGTAAAATAAGCAACCTTTGATAAAATTTCGTCTTTGGTTAAATTTTCGGCCAGAAACAAGGCTTCTTGCAGCTTTTTACCTCGATTCAATCGAGTAACAAAGCACGTCCTGACTGTAAAACAGGATAAAATTAAGAATCTACGATTTTAAAATAATTATGATAAAAATTAAAATTAAATACCACCTAATTAAAGTTCGCCCTCGTTCCGCAGGAGCTTTCATACAGTGCTCTCCATGAAACATGACACACCATAATCGTCAGATTTATATAAGATGATGCGTCGCGAGCGCCGCGTTTCGTCTATAATGCGCTATCATCTCTTTTTTATTATTATAGGATATCTATCTGTATCATGCCGTTAATCTGGCGATGCGGACGGCGCGATTAAGCTATTAATAGCGTCAACAAGAAGGAAGCGCGCAAGTGAATGCCGGAAGCGCGCACGTGCCTGAATATAGAACGGCATTCACGTGCACGCTTCCAGCATTCACGTGCGCGCT
The DNA here is from genome assembly GCA_036768485.1 of Mermis nigrescens. NCBI lineage: Eukaryota > Metazoa > Nematoda > Enoplea > Mermithida > Mermithidae > Mermis > Mermis nigrescens. The sequence goes on along the minus strand of JAVLUZ010000150.1, from coordinate 3,889,691 downwards.
TCCTCTTGTTGGCGCTATTAATAGCTAAATTGCGCTGTCCGCATCGCCAGATTAATGGCATGATACAGATAAATATTCTATAATAATAAAAAGGAGATGATAGCGCATTATAGATGAAACGCGGCGCTTGCGACGCATCATCCAATATAAATCTGATGATTATAGTGCGTTATGTTTCATGGCGAGCACTGTAGCTCTCCGGTTTTCGCGAGAAACTTGCATTTACGGACCATTTTTGAGTGTATTTTTAGCTATTTATGGCCAAAAATTGGCGAAAATTCACCCCTACCCATCCCGTCCCAAACATTTACGCTATTATACACGTCTGAAAATGGACAAAAATAAAAATTCACGAAAATCGGTTAATAAAATGTGGAAAAATGTGGTAAAATTTGATAAAAATTATTGAAAAAAATTTTAAAACAATAAAATCGAAAAATGTATAATTCAGAGTTAAAAAGACGAGTTGAAAAATCGACAAAATGAGCCAGTAGTTATAATAAAAGTCGGTGCTTGTAAAGTACTGCGCGTTAAGAGGTGATGATTAGATGGACGATAACAAAACAAAATAGATCAATAAATAATGTACAATTTATTTTATCAATTGATTAGCTGAAGACTTAATTAATTCATGATTGACCACGAAAGGGTCTGGATAAGTCAATATAATTTTTACCCTTTATATCTTCTAACGTAGATCCGGTCAATAATTCCGGATACTGCGACAAACTCAGACTGTTGGATAGATTTTTCACGATTCCGTATTTCGCTAACATTTTGTTAAGATTCCTAGAAAAAGTCAAATAATCGAAGGAATAGAGAATCAGGCAGACCGAATAAAGGTTAATACATATATCGGCCAAAACTACGAGATTTTTAATACACAAGGACACATATAAGAGCTGGATGATGTACTATACAAGTACAGAGTAGAAATTCAGGGGGACGGACCAAAAAATGATTAAAAATGCCGTTTTGGGCTAAAAAGCATTGTTTTTCGACGTTTCGGACAACGCTAGCTCTTTGAGCAGCAAAGGAACGTAAAAAATTTAGAAAAAACTAGAAAAATTCGAGTAAATTGAACAGAGCCAAAACTTAGCTAAAAACACTTAAAAAAGCACACTTTCTACGATTTTTTTGAGAAACCGATTACTCTAGGGGGTCGCAACCATTTAGCGGGGTCAGTTATTATTATAGGGGTAACACTACCCATGGACACGCACAGCCCCGTATCCAAGGGGATAGACGGATGGGGGAGGTCCCCCTGAATTTTTTTTCAGTTTTCAGATATGAAACTTTATAGGTTTTTGACGTTTCCCAGCGCTAAAATGCTCAAATTTTCGGTGCTTCGCGCCATTAATTTAATAAAAATTACTATTTACCATGTATTTTAATCGTTTTCGAGATAAATTTATCCGTAAAATGAAATTTATTACATTTCCTTTCTTCAAAAAGGTGCAAAATGTAGTATAGCAGCGTAATGAAGTAAAAGTTGCCGGATTTATCGTTTATGTGAAGTTTGCGCCTTCTAATTCGCTCAAAACTGCTAAAAATTAATTTAGACATGGCGAACATATCAAATTTTTCTACAGAGCTCATCGAGATGTATTTTTGACCTATGTATTCTGCGAAATAAAATTTTATTGGTATTTTTAACTCAGCGAAAATCAGATGTGAAATAGAACTCAGTAGAATAAATAATGATACTCTAAATTAAACCAAGAAACCTAAATCAAATCAAATTTTAAAGGCTTAAAGTACTTATCAAAACTCAAACAGGAGTACATAGAAACATTCATTCATTTACAAAGTGATAAAGTATGAGCAGGAAAATCAATAAATACGAAATAACAAATTAATACATAAATAAATGTACGTAAAAACAAATCTAAACATCAGTCTTACTGATTAATTTCATGATTTCAAATTTTCAATTAAATTTAGAAACGCATGCTGAATAGGTTAGGCAGTATATTAAGTCTAATCTAAAAAATCAAAATCGATCAAAGAGTATAAAAATAATCAATAAAGGAACAAATAGACAATCCTTAAATTGTACATAATTGTTAAATTATAATTGTACATCTGTATGCAGATATTACTGATAAATAAATCGACGTATTTACTGTATAATCCGTTTCTGCGCATTCGGAGACGCTTGCCAACAGTTAAGCATAGGAATGCCTTCGTAAACCTAGCAGCAAGCTCAATTTATACGCACAAAAAATTAAGAAATGAAGGACGACAAATGACGCATTAGACCGAAACAAAAATAGAGAAGACAAAAGGAAAATATAAGCTGAAAAAATTAAACACCTAGATCTTTATCCCAGTACAAATGGCCGGTGTCACGCGGTAAAGTGTCCGGCATCGTAAAGTGTCCGGCCGGACACTTTAAGATGCCGTTAAGTGTCCGGGTCCGTCTTGAAGTGTCCGGCCTATGTTTGTATAGCGTAATGTCATTTAGGAATGCTCTTGCTGGTTAAGATAATGAAACAATTAAGCACAGACGATTTATTGCTGCACTGCATGATTTTTGGAATGATGCAAAATTAGGTACCAAGACAAATTTTTATTTACAGCGAATTGACAAAGTAACTAAGTGAAACGAAATAAGATGTCACGTAAAAATGCTGATATATATAGACACAGGGCCATATTTTCAGGGGCGGTGGCGCCCAGCCCAGCCCCTCGTGGCCGAAAAAATTATTGAAAGGTGAAGACAATGTGCAAAAAATTGGAAAATTGCATGTGAAATTGTCTGACGTGAAATTCGGCGCTTTGCTGGATAGGTGGAGTATTTCCTATAATTCTGGCTCTAGTGCGATTAAAAACCGACACTTTTTAATTGCAAAATTTTAAAAATTCAAATTTTTATTACTTGTCTTAGTGAATGGAGCTTATCGAAAACCCCAAAAATACGGTTTTTGTGAAGTCCTCACGACTTTTCCAGGATATAGACTAATTCATTTTGGGGCCACCCTTCCTTCCTGAATATGGGTCTGTTGAACTTACCACCACCATGGCTGTGGGGGTTCGGTCGGAGGTATTCAACCCCCGGAAGGCGAAATACCTACCACAATGATGGAAATACCCAACAATATTCCTGGAATTCAATTTTTGAAACTTTTTGCTCTGGTGATATTTATGGCGATTTCGCCCATCGGACCCCCAGAATTAGGTCTGCCGCCTACCACTTGTACAATGGTTCGAAGTGATTACATAAATTAACCAGAAAAATGGCTTCTTCATAATTATCTTTTTCTGGTGCAAACTTCGTCCAAGCAAACCCGTTTCCTTGCTGCCCGTAACACCAAATAATAGTGTTCAATAGGTAGGCCATGACACTAATTCCCAGATCGGTTCCCCAAACTCCATCTGTTGTCATACCGGATCAGAGCCTCCAAACGATTTTTGATCATAACAAGCGGTCAAAGGTCACAGCATTGCATTGTGCGTAAACAATAGTCAGTTTATTGTTGCATAAGTACATGCATGCATATGCAACTTCGCTACTGTTACGAAAAATAAGAACAACATGACCCGGACACTTTACTGCTCATCGTAATGTGTCCGCCGGACACTTTGCCGCATCGCAAAGTGTCCGGTCGGACACTTTACCGCCCGGACACTTAACGACGCGACACCGGCTAACCCTCCCAAAATTTTAAGTCGTTTAGATGCATGAAAGTGTACATACTAAATACACACAGACGACGATAATATATGAAACTGACGTGGTTTTTACAAAAATATTATTTTTAAATAAAAAGTAAGGTACGACTAATGCGGAAAACGAATGGATTTGTAGGTGAGCGGAAATATTCTTGAAATTTGTCCAAAAGATCGACAGCAGTATGATCAGGTACGTATCTCTGGAAGGAATGGGGGGGGGGGTTCGGACCCCCACCCAAATTCAGAACAATCGGAAAAATAGGACTTTTTAAACGTTATTTTGTGCTGTTTTTGGCCTTTTTGGGCTTAGTCCCTCCAAAAATTGGTGTTGATTTTCCCCAAAACAGGACGACCAGCTATGTGCTTGAGTATGATCGTAAATTTCCGAAGGGTTCTATAAAAAATCTGAAATATCAAGGTAACGGGTGTCTGTTCGAATCGTTGGTTTGGTTTTTAACTTTTTCAGTATGCATAATTGATATAAATGTGCTAAACGATAAGGGAAAAATTAAAAGACGCCGATTCGACCAAAAATTCAATCTTTTTTACCGTGAAATTCGGATTTCAAATTGATTTTCCACAACACTGCTAAAGCTTTTGTAAGCGATCTTGGAAGTGGTTGGGAGCCTGAATTCACAGCAGGTCGATCGGACGGGCCAGTTAGTGAGCTTTTTAAGACCAATTTCACCTCGTAAACAGTGATCGGACCGAGGGGACTTTTCGGACCCTCGGCCGAGGCCGAGGCCGAGGCACCTTAAAATCCTTGCTTCGGCCGAGGCCGAGGGTAATGCCGAGGGTCAAGCTTATATACCTATACCCATAAATAGTGCTCCTAGAATATTTTGTATGCACATGAGCTAGAGAATAATCGTAATATTGAACACTTTATCGAATGTCATTTTCAATAATAGTAGATTAAATGTGTGAAGGATTTATTGAATAAAGTCAGTAGAATAAAAGCATACTTAATTTAACAAGTTGCCGTTGGAGACTTGGAAAAGTTAATAAAAAATATGGCTGAACAAGCACTTAAAAACTTTTATTACTATACATAAATAAGAATAGAGTGTCAAAGAAATAAACGAACAAACGAAATAAGCTAAGTAAAGACAGAACTGTAGCCATTGTTGTGCTCGCTTTTGCAGTAATGCATGTTTAAACACGCTTTTTCAGTCATCCAATTCTGGTGTGGTAGGTAATATGACAGAAACTGCACTGTACTTTCCGATCATAGTTTCCCAAGGTCCAGAGTTTAGGGAAGGGTGAAATCCCAAAATGGGGGACCAGTAAATTAAGTAGTGTCTTTGTATGAGCGAACAATATTTTGTAGATATTTTATATAAATATATTTTTAAACATACACATTTTTACATACTGCCAGTGTGTGACCTGCAACCGGCATGCAGTCCTAAACAATCTTTTTTTGTGCAAGATACCTTTTTACGTGTACAAAGATGGTATCCAAAAGTCTTTGAACATTTTGTACATGCAAATTTTTGTGTACTATTATAGTATGGTACAGTAGCGATTTAGTGTGGTAAAACAGGGTTTTTCGACCTTTGGTAGTGTATATTAGCTAATTCCTGGGTTTCTGAATATTTGACATTTTTCCATTCTAAATGCAAATTCTACTATTTTAGAGATATATAGGACAGACAATTACTGATGCGCCGAAAATTTTCGGAAATTTTACACCGTTTTACAGTTTTTGTTTCTCCGAAAATCTTTGTGCATGTACAAGAACGGTCCTGAAAAGATTCTGTACATTATGAAAAATCTTTGCCGAATACAAAAAATCGTGGCCCTAAATTTGATAATTCGGCTTGAATTTAGTTGATAATATTAGTTCGGCGCGAAGCGCCGAAATTTTTATCAGCTTCTGATGAAATTTACACATAAAACTCGACTGAGAATGCTAAAACAACTTGTACTACAAAATCAGAAATATTACAGATATTGTAATATGCCAATTAAATCTTGTAATAAGCACTACTGTGCTTAGAAATCCAATGCAACATCAGGATAAATTAGTCAATTTCATCTTTGAACGGGAAAAAGTGCAAAGTTATTAAATAGTACTTATTTTGCATAAAATTTTTAAAAACAGTATAAATAGATACAAAGGATATTTAAATCTGCATAAAGATGCCTAGATTACACAAAAATTGATTTGAGTGTTTATTTCCCTGCTTCAATCTAAATACAGTATATTAGCGATATTTTGCGCGAAGCGCCGAAAATTTTTTGAAATTTCCTAAAAAAATACTGAAAAACGATATAATTAATATCACTTTGTCCAAGAAAGTATTTTAACATTGTATAAAAATGGCTTCAAAAAATGCACGAGCCGAAATTGATTTTTGGCAAAACCTGCATTTATTGGCCATTTTTAGGTGCGTTTTTGCGATTTTCGGCCGAAAATTCGTAATCATGTATGCCCTCACCCATAAAAGTGGCCAAAACCATACGTGTAACAGGAAGGGCTTTGGGGAATTCCCCACCCACCCAGGGTTGGACGTCCTCCCCTAACCCTTCCCTCCAACGTCAGAAAATTTTGACCCACCCTCCCCATTTTTGGCGAAAATTTGCGCTTTGTTGGCTATTTTAGGTGCTTTTGCCATTTTGACATAGAATTAGAGTCGCTAATCCTCACCCGAAATTTCTAGCCGTTACATGTATGCCGAGGAGCCCCTCCCGAAAATTTTGAGCTGTTACATGCATGTTTTATAGTGACAGTTTGTCTCATTTACTCTTGCTTACATTCAAAAATACTGTATCACTTCGGGAAATTTAAATAGTTAGCTGCACTTTCGCCATAGTAAAAATTAGGTTCAAAAATATTCAAAAGGTTTTCACCAAAAATCGTCTGACAGTGACTTGAGTCTTGTACCCTGGAGAGGGGGTAATAAACCGCCCTCACCCCTCCCTTCGGGAATGTGTGTTTCCGATCCATGTAGCAAGCATGAGAATTAAAACTTAGTCATCACATGAATAATAAAGTGGCACTTTGCTGTATGTAACTTTGTGTAACTGGGTACGCGACTTAAAGCACAAGAAAAGTCTATAGATAAAAAATAGCCTTTGTACTGCAGATGCATTCTAAATAGTTAATATTCAACGGACATATTAAACTTATTCAAATTTGATTCTAACCCTCGGCGCCTCGGCACTTTTCAGCTTCGTCCTCGGCGCCTCGGCTCCAAAAAACGCCGAGGCTTGCCGAGGCCGAGGCCTCGGTCCGATCACTGCTCGTAAACTGGTATAAATGCTAAAATAGCATTAAAGCTTTGTTATTCCCAAGTTTCTGGCCAATTTCCAGCACTTATTGGAAAAATTTTCGATTTTTTTGCCAAATTTTCTTCAGAAAATTTCACATTTTACCATTGTGGGGATGAGGGTCCAGACCCTCACCCCTAAGTGCGGATCTGGTCAAAGCATATGAACAGCGTGACTGAATTGGTAGATTAGTTAAAATTTTTTCGAGCCAAAGCGGCCTCAAAAACCAACCGGTATACATAAATGACTAAAATAGCATACATAGTACTACATTCATCCGAAGTTTGTGATCATTTTCCAGCACTTTTGCAAAAAAATTATTGATACCTATTAACTCATTTTGAGACTTAGATTCGCCTCATTTTCTCAAAAAAAAACTTCGCGTTATTCCGTTCCTAAACTCCCGCTTCTCATCAGGCACGTAGCTGGCCGTCCTATTTTGGGGGGAGGGGGGCAATACCAATTTTTAGGGGGACTAGGCCCAAAAAAGCCAAAAATAGCACAAAATAACGTTAAAAAGTCATATTTGCGCGATTTCTCTGAATTTGGGGGGGGGTCCGCCGAACCCCCCATTCCCCCAGAGATACGTGCCTGATTATCATGTCTGATTGGGACCGTTCTCGCCCCCCGCAAACAAATAATTCGCCCCACAGATGACTTCTAACACCCGCCACCATTATTTTCAACCAAAATCCGTTTTTAGCTATGTACCATTAAATTCTACCAATGTTTGGCGCTTCGCGACAAATAGCCGTTTTTGACCACGTTTCGATCAATTTCGCTGGATTTTCTTCGAAATTTTTTAAAATTTTATCGTATAGAAATAAACGTCCTAAAGTATATTTTTGCGCCGTATCCATCGTTTTTGTGCCCAACGTAGAAAAATATTCACGACTCACTTCCCAAAATTCATACGCTTTGTAATCGAATGCCAATAATAATAATAATGATAATAATGATAATAATAATAAATAATCAAAAAATCAAATAGTCAATTAATCATGTCATATTATACACCGTTACGATACACATGAGCAAAAGTGATTTATTTCGTCAGATGTTTTTTAGCATAAGTCGAGACGACCAAAATTTTAGAACTATATTTGTAAAGCCAAGTATAAATACTACACGCTAATTATTATAAATAAATATTATTGAAAATTATTAATGAAAAAAATTAAAATGTATGTAAACATTCAAATTTAATGAAAATACTAAATGAAAACATTGTAAGGTACATAACATATGCAGGCACGTGTAGGTGGCCGTCATATTTTGGGGGGACCAACACCAATTTTCGGGGGGACTAAGCCCAAAAAAGCCAAAAATAGCACAAAATAATGTTTACAAAATCCTATTTTTATGTCGAACCCCGTTAATAAACACCCCAAGGGGACCAAGGCGTTCCGCATTTACTAACCGAGTGTGTTTACTAACCGAGTTACCACTTATGTACTAATTTTCTCATGTCACATCGCCAAGTTATAATCAAAAGTCTTATAATATGGCACGACATTACTTTATCACTCTGAATATTAATGATTTCGGCATTCATTGTGCATAAAAGCGCGCTTTAATATCCCATATGACGTGTTTACTGACCGGTTTACGCGACAAAAAACGAAGTACACTGTCATTTATTCATGTGTTCTAGTCACGTGTTTACTAACCGAGGTCATTAGCACGTGGTCATATGCACACATGGGCGTGGAGGGCGGGTTGGGGGGAGGGGTATGCACTCCCCGAGAAAACAAAATACCCCCAGAAATCAAAATACCCCTCCTCACGAATTCAATTTATAGAATTGTTTTCCGTTTTTTTCGCAATTTTTTGATGCCGATGGATAGTGCTCGATGAGAAACGTCGAAAAATGGTGTTTTTTCGCCATACCACCATTTTTGAGGCAATTATTTGACCTTCGAAAAATCTCGCACCCCCAGAATTTTCTTGCTGCCCACGTATGGTCATATGCAGCCGTGTTTATTATTCGTTAAGCGAGTGCTTATTAACCGAGTTTTTAACTGTGTGAAGTAAAGTAATTTGGCAGGAACCTGAGGAAATGGTGTTTATTAAGCGGGAGTGTTTATCAGCCGAGTGTTTAATACCGAGGTTTGACCATACGTGTACAGCATGGGAATTCTGGGCGGGGGAGGAGTGGGACCAAAAATTTTTTAAAAAGTGCCCTTTTTGGGCCAAAATACGATGGGTACACGTCAAAAACACTATCATTAGACGTTCCAACTATGCTCGTTCTTTCTAGAACATACAAACGTAAAAAAATTGGGAAAAAATTAGAAAAATATGGTCAAAAATGCGTGTGTGGCGCGAAGCGCCGAAAGTTCGAAATTTTTGAGCCGAAAATGGGCTAAAAACGCCTAAAAGGCACACTTTTTACAACTTTTACAAAAAATCGATAATTCTGGGGGAGGGTGGGGGGGGGGTCGTAGCCAATTTTGAGGGGGGTCATTTGCCATTCTGGGGGGTCAACCCCCCAAAACACGTCTGGGTTTGAATGCATATTTTTGAAAAAACTTCATAGATTCTAAATATGAAAAATCATGGCGCAAGCTATTACAACAGACCCTACCGAAATCTGCGTAAAATTTTGACCTCGTTAATCTCTTCAATGATAAACAGTTTCATAAATTTTCAAAATTCCAAATTTATCTTAAAAATAAATAACGAATAATTTTTATAATAATTTTTTTCTAAAATTTCAAAATTCGAAAACAAGACTCTCGAGATTTCGACCTAATTAAGCACCCAATTTATGTTCCGAATATTCATAAAAGTTTTCGACCAGCTCAATGGATCGGCCCCTAAAAATACTGAAATGTAATGGAATAACGTTTCAAATAATTTTGGCCCGCAGAAATTTCAACAAGATTTGGCAAAAGGGTCCGAAAGATTTCGGCTTACTTCAGATTGACCTTTCGAAATTTGCAGGAAATTCAAGAATATATTCATAAAAATTTCAGAGGCTAAAATTTTCCAAAATTCCGAACGAAAAAATTTTAATTAAACTTTTGCATAAGGTCAAAATTTTGAATTAGCTAGACCTTCTCCCAAAATCAATAAACTCGATGACGTCATCAGATAATAGTACAAAAAAGTTGATCATAAAACCTATACCGGAAGTACTACGGTTTCGGTAAAGCCAATGTCAATTACGAGTGCACTCTGTGTCCCCAATGGGAAACATGCGGCCAAATGCGAAGAAATAAACAATAACGAAGGAACCTAACAAAAAGATGAGAAAAAAGTAGAAGACGAAAAATTTCGAGTAATTTTCTGAAGAAATTCCCAATTTTATTTGTTTTAAATAAAAAAAGAGGTAAAAAATTTAATACAAAAATTGAAAATAATAATTCTTTATTATCGTGTTACAATTTATTTTTATAAAATGATTATAAAATTAACTTTTATAAAGTAATTTTTATAAAATAATTCCGTCATAAACATTGAAAAAGAAGAGCGAAATAAAAAGCTTTGTTTTTTATCTTTGGTATTAATGAAGAACCGATATCGATCTGATTCTTTAAAATTTACGCTAAATGCTTAAAAAAAGGATACAATGAATACGGACGCCGATTAGGCGGGTAAAAAAATAAGCAAATTAATTGAATTAGCGGGAATAAACTGAAGGAAAAAGTAAGGATAGGATACCTACATTTTATATTTGTATTATAAGGATAATTTTTTTTATAAAAAATTTTTATAACAAAATTTATAAAAAAATTAAAAAAATTTTATTTACAAAAACAAATAAAATTCCTTAAATATACTTCGAAATGGCTAAATAAAACTTCGGCCAATAGATTTCGGTACTCTGTCGGCGACAAGACACTTTCTACCAAAACTACTCGCCGCTCCTTGGGATTCACGAGCAATTTCCTGTTAGCGAACACAGTAAGTTTAAAGAACTTTGTAGACGATTTTAAATAATCGCTCAATTCCAAGTCTCAGATTTCAGAATTTAAAAATATTTCGAAATGAACGTAATAAAAAATCGAATGAAAATTATTGATTTTCTAAATTCCCATGTTGACAAAAAGACGATAAAAAAGTGAAATATCTATAAAAAATATAAGGGAACATAAGACATTAGATCAAATGAACGCAAAATCCAGAGTCATTTGAATTGGCATATATGTATCGTTCAGCCAGTCACTACCAAGTGTTCATGTACGAGTTTTATTCGTGCCTCCAGGAAGAGAAAAATCGTTGCATTACGTAGGGTTCGAACCGGTGTTTTGGTGAGGTGCAACGGTGTTTTGGCCCAAAGAAAGGCTACATCCCGATACCGCATCGCACACGTAATAAGTGTTCATGTAACCACTCGAAATTGGGGGGGGGGTCCCGGCCATTTTTAGGGGGGGGGCGGCAGTGACCTCCAATTTGTCGTCCGAAACGGCCAAAAAATTCGATTTCTTTTCTTAAAAAAATGAGGGTAGTTCAAAAATTTTCTGGCTTTAAGGGGATGGGGACACGTCCTACTTTGGCTGGGGGTCACCTTCCCTGTTACATGTAGGGTTATAAGTTTGTCTAATATTAACAACGAATTTTGAGACCAATCTAGATAGATAAGAATGTCTTTGCTTGACGCTGAGCAAATAATTTTTCACCAGTTGCCAACGGTTCGCGAGCTACGGCGACTGTTTTACATGCCTTTTTAAACAAGCTAAAATTTCAAGTTTGTTCGGTTCAGTCATCAATTTGTTCACCCGTTTGACGGCATCTTGCGGTTTTTTGCACTTAGTAAGAAAAATACGCCTTCTGGGGTTCAAAGAATGTGCTACTAATTTCCCGACTGAAGGTGTTGTCAAAAAATAGTGAAAAATATAAAATATAAGCAATAGCTAGAAAAATATAAAATGTAGAAAATAAAAATTGTAGTATAAAGAAGAATAATATAAAAAATATAATATATACAATGCAGAAAGTAGGGTTTAAAGAATAAAAAATCCGGGGTGTAAAGAAGCCAGTGCAGCGCATGAAAGCCGATATCTGGTCGAAATTTCCTACACATTTTAAACGTTAACATTGTTATCTATTCAATGCACAAAATTTCAAAATTGAATGTTTACAGGTCGTTTGCAATCATTTCGCTAATTAATTCCGGAAAAAGTACCCAGATGTTCTCCCGTTACGAATGTTCCCTAATTTTCCGAATTATTTACATGTCTCAAATAAGAATTGAATTTAAAAAATGAAAAAAATTATGTACTTAAAATAAATATCGAAAAGAAAAGCGACTAGAACGTCGTATTGGGCCGCGCGAGACCGCTTAAATTCAACAACCTTTTCCACAGAACCGGTCTTCCAGTCGCTAATTTGGCTAGGTACAATAAACCTTGGGCTGTGCTCCGTTGCAAAACCACATCTGAATAAGAAAATAAAAATAAAAAGAAAAACAAAACAAAAAACCATTGAAAAACCAAACCATTTAATTTCAAGCATGTATAAGCAAGCATACGTGTAAGAGGGGGGATGGGGATCCCACCATTTGAAGTTAGTCGTCCCCCATCAGCCCAAAGTCGAGATATTTTTTACCCTTAGCCAAATTCTCAGCAAAAAGTTGCGTTTTCGACCCTTTATAGCAGTTATAATTGGAAGTCGATCCGAAATTTCGAGATGTTACACGTGTTGGCTCGAAAAAGCCATTGCAACTAAATTTTCGGTATTCTTACTTCGAGATTCTCAATGAATGAATAGAACCTAATGAGAATCGTCTTAAAATAGTATTTTTACCTCTATCAATTTTTCGGCACTACCTGACTATTGGAAAATTTTGGAAGCTCAAAGCCCTTTAGCGTTTAGGCTTTGCCCGTGTGCGGATAGATAAAAACATATAATTAAACAATTGCTTTATTAAATATAGAAAGAAAAAATATATATAAATTAAAAAATAAAAAACATTTTTAAAATAAAACATACATTTAAAACATATTAGTTTAATGAAATACTCAGTCAATTTTGAATCAGGAAAACTTTTTCAACACTGCTTGTCGTTGGAATTCGGAAAAAATGAAGAAAACGAGTTTAACACACATACCTTTCAATGAACTGAGAATGTTAACAACCAAAAACAACAGCAAATGCTCACTGATAGATTTTGAAAAAGTTGAAAATCAAATTTTTGCGATTCTCGTCAGAGAAATTCCGGACGCGATTATATCGTTATTATACGATATTGTCTATTCTCTGTATTTACGGTTGTTTTTATGGTTTTTTACGTTTTCGAAAATTTTCAAAATCTTTTATAGCATATTTTTATTCACACAGGCGCATGTTATTTTTCATAGGAATATTATCTATTGTTTCACTTTGTATACGCTGCGCCGAGGTCGATGACAACGGCGTGTCGATCAGCCACCATGCCAACGCCTTCGTACAATGGCATAAGTCCAAGAAACGATGAAATTCGTAAATAGCAATTACACTAAGACGTAAACAATGATATAGCAGAGCAGCAATGGACAGAATTCTTTTGGGAAAAGAGTAAACAACATGAAGGCCGAAAATAGGATGAGAATCGCAATTTTCGTGCAAAATTGCTTGAAATTGATTATAAAGCGTGGAGTAACATAGATTTTACGCTATTTTAGCATTTATAACAGTTTTTGATTTTGGCCTTAAAAACTTTTCGGCTAGCATGGCTCTCCAAACCGGCCATGTCGTGCATCTACGCTTGACATGTCACCATGATTTCATTCAAAAAAAGAATAACCCAACTATCTTCCTCATCTTGTTTTCTAATTAGAAATAAGGCGCATTAAAAAGGAGATAAAATTACTTTTTTGAACTGTTCATTAAGTATAAAAAGTCCACTAACACTTAGCGCCAAAGTGGCCAAATAGTATTACTTAAAAATCCAATGTCTCACATAGCGATTAATTAATAACGCATAATAGAAGGTTGTCGAGTATGCGAATTTTTGAAAAATTATTTCTATCCTTATTATACTTAAATTGAAAAAAAAATTTAAAAAGAATGGACTGATATAAATTTTGAGTCGAAAATCAAACGCGGGCATTCCTTCAACTGATTTTTAACTCAAAGTTAAACACTAGCCAGCTCAAGACAAAAGGTACCCAGGAAAAATTTGTATGGTCACATTATCAGCTTCGCAATCCGAATTTCTCACGTTTTTCACTTTTTAATCTTTATGGACAGAATTTAAGGTCAAAATTTTTTAACACAACGTCAGAGCATCTCTATAGTGACCAACCGTTTAGTACTATAACATACCTAAAGTAAGTCGACAGCAGGCATATTTAAAATAGGAAGAATAAAATAGTTACTTAAATGTGCGGAAGACGCAAGAATTAATTATCAGAATAGCTATCGAATGCAAGATATGCTCCACAAAACACGTATTTTCGAAGGCTTCACGCAAAACGATCAATGAAGGTTGATTTTGAGTTATTCGCAGGTTTATTGGAGAGAAAAATCTTCTTCTGAAGCAATGAATAGCATGCCATTTTCCAAATTTAAAATCGTCATAAATTCACTACATGCCAGACATAATGAAAGAAAAATATCAATTGTAAGAAAGTCATTAGATTAATATTTTAGGTTAAAAGGTGGGCAAACAATCCGCCGACATAAACGGCTGAAAATTTTTAAAAGGGGGCAGTCGACCATTTTAGGCGGATTGACTCCAATTTTTGGTCAAAAATGGCGAAAGAACATCTAAATAGGAAGCTCATTTTTGGTCCATAAGTCTCAAATTTTCAGCGCTTCGAGCCATATACACCTCTTTTGTTCTTTCGATTTTCTCGATTTTTTTCAATTTTTTTTGTTTTTATGTTCTAGAAAGAACGAGCACTGCCCGTAACATCAACAAACAGCATATTTGGCGTGTACTCATCGTTTTTTAGCCCGAAAAAGGCACTTTTTGAAATTTTTACGGACCTGACCCCCAGGTTTCCCATGCTGTACATGTATATATGGTTACATAGTTTACAAATAAAAACCAGCCAGTAAAAAGAAGTGCGATAATTGAAAAATTAAGGCATGATGGCAAGGTTACTTCCACCGTTAAGAAAAATAACAGCGTACAGATGGGGGAGTTTTACTCCCTGCAAAAGAATTTGACATAATTTCAAATTTTTTGAGAATGATAGAAAATGAAGCGCTTTGTGCGATTTTTAGTGAAAAAGTGTCCAATTTTTTCACATTCATCTTTTGACTACATTTATTTTATTTACAGCTGTACTAAATTTTTTCCTTTATAGCTTTACTGCATTTTTTCTTTCCAAAATGATACGTTTTGATCGTATGGAAACAGAGCATCGTCGGAAAAGCCAAAAATGATGTTTTTGAAGCCGATTAGTTGTTTTCGAACCCCAAGAAGGCACTAGAAAATTTTTTCCCCTTACCCCGAAATTTCACGGTGCGCATTGTATGTATGATTCAAATGCTAAATGCTAGTTAAGCATGCAAATTAGAGTAAATTTGTAGAACAATCGAGGATAAATGAAATTTTAATATCCCAATTAGAGCAAACGGAAAAAATGATGCACACAGTCGCAAACTATAACAACGTTAATTAAATAAAAAATATTACACGAACGATATTAATTAGTAATCAACAAGTGGGGATTCGGTGTGTCGATAGCAATGCTGTCCTCAAGCTTACACAGGAGAAAAGAAGAGTTTCCATTCATGCATGGGCTGCTACCAACTTCTGGAGGTCTGGATGGGGCAAAAGTCCAAAAAATCGCAAAAAACGTGTCAGAATCATTCTGGGGGTACAAAAGTAATCCGCAGCCCACGTGTGGTCCCAATAAATCCCAAGCGGCACTTTTCCAACATTACAGTATACGATTCCCCTTTGATCATTACGCCAGGAAATTCCAAAATTTTATCAGTTAGATAGCGTCTTGATTGCCAAAGAACCGATTAAACATTATTTTTCGATGTCAGTAAGGAAATTTTGATCTTCTCGTTATTATTTTCTTGAAAAAAATCAAATTTTAAATCTCGTGGGAAAAGCAAAAACGGAAAATACCCAAATTTGGACTCAGGAACAGTGTAACGTACTTAATATTACAGTATAGCTAGGCTTAAGGCAAGCGGCAGGGCGTCCGTTTTGAATAAATATAGAAATTTCGTTGCATTGAATTAAATTAGAAGGTTTTTTGGCCAAGTGTCAACTAGCTGAGTTTAAAGCGATGATAGGAACCAGAAATTTTGGGTAGATCCTCACTCAGTTGACTTCAGTCCAAATTTAAGTCGAGAATGACTTATCCATGACGATATTCCTACTGTTTAAGAGAGGACTAGCAAAAGTTTGAACGTGGGAAATTCCTGATCGAAAACCCTAATTATCGATAAATTCAGGAATTATAAATCATAAGATTCTACAAACATCTAAAAAAGAACCAAGGTCTCATATTTCTAGTTCTAAGTAAATTTAAAAAAAACATCAGGGACTAAAAAACATCATTTCACGTAGAACTAGATACTCTATCGATGTATTACACGGTTAGATGAGCTTAAATTTTAGTAAAGCCGTAAGATATCCGCTGCGAAGCAAGCCTACGCCTAAATAATTTTCACTTGAAAATAATTGAAATTAGCAATGAGGCAAGATATTAGGAATTTTTCAATATTATTAAATACTAAATATCTATTTAAACGTCAAATAAGACATTTATTGTGACGTCATAATATTCTAGATTATGAATTCAAGGATCGATTAGTCTGCTTTCCATGTTTACAGCCCACCCTAGATTATTTCAGATCAATAAATACATGGTACATATATGCAGCTAAGATCCAGCAATGGCATAAAATTGCCTGATTTCGAGGTCAGGTATAAAAAAGATTTAGGCGTATTACACTCACATCAATGCATCTAAAGCAGTGTAAACAAAAAGCAGGCCGAGTCTTACTGTAATTATGATCCTTAACAACAGCGCATTATAAATAGCATAAAATAATGGACTTCGGTTTAAAACACGTAAACCATAGGTTGTGTAATCAAAGGAACTAAACATCAATGTAAGATGCAAAATTACAGCTGTCATTAGGAGCATTCTTATCACATACGTGAGATAATAATCAAAATATTACCCACAAAACAGAATGAAAGTTGTGTAATAGGTATATAAAATGGCTAACTTAATTTAGATACGAATGCAAGCTAGAGTTCCGCGCTTACTTTACACTTTACACTAAACCTTTGCTCACGTTCTAAGAAGATACCGCAACACTGAATAACTATAATTTTTTGACCTCGCATCTAGAATAGACAGTATTATTATTATTATTATTATTATTATTATTATTATTATTATTATTATTATTATTATTATTTAAGAACTCTGTAGTCAATATTATGAAGTGATTTAAACGTATAATAGAAGTTACACAAAACAACAACCCTAGCAGTCAAAAAGCACGAAAACGGGTATAATAAATTTCCATTTGGAATATTTAAATCAAACGACTAAAGCCCAATTCATTTTACACTGCTACAGTATATCGACCAATAGGAATACGACTAAAAGCAGCCAATTTAGAATGTTTCAAATTCAGTCCAGTTTACACTAGTTTATAGTCTGGAAAAACCTCAAATAAAATTTATTCGTCAGCTAGTTAACGCGCATTTATAATTATTAAAAGCTACCCATTTGTACGTATTTTTAGGTATTAAAAAAAACTACAACGGCCTTGGTTTCTGTTTACACCCAGAAACATATACACACCAATACGGTAGCACGCGTAATTTAGTAGTTTACAACGATGGCAATACTTTACAACAGACAAATTACAGCTCGAAATTTCGGGTTGAAATATTCGGCCAAGTGCAGGGTGGGGGTGGGTGGGGTGAAGGACATGCAATTTTCCAGTCAAAATGGCGAAAAACACCTAACGGTCAAGAGTGGCAAATTTAAGCCGGAAATCGGGGTGAGGCTGTTAAAAATTTTCCGACTTTGGGTGGAGGATACCCCTCCCCTATCACATTTATACTTTACAATCATACGCAAAAATGGGGGAGGGGAGGTTTATAGGGGAAGCTCACTGCCCCCGAGAAAAGTTTACTCCCCCAAAAAATTAACACCCCAAAAAGTTTACACCCCCAAAAAAGTTTAAGCTCCCCAAAATCCAAAAAGTTTACACCCCCAAAAAAGTTGCACACCCCGTCCACCCCAGGGGATTCGCGGCGCTATTCTAAGCGTTTTTACACATCTATTTGCTCAAAACTGTCAAATTTTCGGCGCTTCCCGCCATATAATGATTTTCCGACATTAATTTATTCGATTTTTAAAATTTTTCCTGTTTTTGCGCTCTAGAACGTAAGAACATCGTCGGAAACGCCAAAAACGGCGTTTTTGACCATTGCCGAGGCCAAAAAATGCAATTTAAAATTCCCCCTTTAAGAATTCGCACGCTGAGCATGTCAGTTTACGATGAGTAATGTAAACAAAGTCGCACAATCGATTAATGCGCGGGATAATTAGCGTAAATTAAAATAATTCTGCACTAAATCAAGGGACTAATCAGAGAGCGAGCTGCCTGGAAAACGGAAGTTTGAGCGGAAGGCGGGTCGACGAGGGTTCAAAGGTCACTTCGGGTCCGCCGCCGTAGTTAGTCAAGAAAAAGTGCCACATGTCGCGGCTAATATGCACGTACGAAGTGCCTAAAGTTGTATTGTAAACTTAAAAAAGTTGAATTACGTAAATGAAAAGGCGCTTTAGCGCGTCGTATTGCAAAAATTGTCAACTAAAAATGTAAAAGAAAACATTACAACATATACAAAGATAACGTGAAATAATAATAACAAAAATAATAAACGAGAAGAGCGAAAAGTGGATAAGTCTCAAGAATTCCAGGAAAACGAATAATCATTTTTTAATTAACGGATCAGATAGTACAATAGCGATTTTAGTGTGGCAAAACAGGGTTTTCGATCTTTGGTAGTTTATTTTAACAAATTTCTGGGTTTCTGACGCCAAAAATTACTAAAAATTGTCTGAAAACGGCGCGAAGCGCCGAAAAAATTCGACATTTTTCCATTCTAAATGCAAATTCTGCCATTTTAAAGATATATTGGACAAACAATTACTCATTTTTTTCTCGGCGCAAATTTTTGAGAATTTTACACATTTTTACAGTTTTTGTCCTCCCAGAAATCTTTGCACATTTTGTACACACAAATTTTTGGGTACTATAATATGGTACAGTAACGATTTTAAGGTGGTAAAAACGGAGTTGTTCGACTTTTGGTAGTGTATTTTAGCTAAATTCTGGGTCTCTATAGGCAAAAATCACTAAGAATCGTCTTAAAACAGGCGCGAAGCGCCGAAAAACTTTGACATTTTTCCTTATGAAATGCAATTTCTGCCATAATAAATATATATACAACACAATGACTCATTTTGGCGCGAAGCGCCGAAAATTTTGCGAATTTCAGACCTTTTTTGCAATTTTTGTCTCCCAAAAATCTTTGTACATGTACAAAGACGGTCCGAAAAGTCTTTGTACATCAGGAAAAATCTTTGCCGAGTACAAAAAACACACTGATTAGAAGTATTAAACTTCGTGAAAATAAATAGTTATGTTACACAACGCATATGAGCAATTATTCAAAAGTACACATAAATACATAATGATTCGACTTTTCTAAAATACTGAAAATTACCAGGCATGGGCCGAGGATGCTCGCTTTTCTCGCCTCGTTTGGCAATAATGTCACTGTTGTTAATGGGGCCAGGCGGTTCTGAAGAATGTTTAAAGTTTAAAGTACCTATGCAAATTAAGTGTAGAGTTTAAAGCATCTGAAGCAAGCGTGAAGTTTAAAGCAACTGACTAAGGTGTTAAACTAGAAGTATTTGAAGAAAGTGTAAAAGTAAAAATATCTGATGAAGGTGTAAAGTTTAAAGTACCTATGCAAATTAAGTATAGAGTTTAAAGCATCTATAGCAAGCGTGAAGTTTAAAGTGACTGAACAAGGTGTTAAACTAGAAGTATTTGAAGAGAGTGTAAAACTAAAATATCTGATGAAGGTGTAAAGTTTAAAGTACCTAAGCAAATTAAGTGTAGTTTAAAGCGTCTGAACCAAGCATGAAGTTTAAGGTAACTGACCAAGGTGTTAAACTAGAAGTCTTTGAAGAAAGTTTAAACCTAAAAATATCTGACGAAGGTGTAAAGTTCAAAGTACGTATGCAAATTTAGTGTAGAGTTTAAAGCATCTGAAGCAAGCGTAAAGTTTAAAGTAACTTACCAAGGTGTAAAGCTAGAAGTATTTGAAGAAAGTGTAAAACTATAAATATCTGATGAAGGTGTAAAGTTTAAAGTACTTAAAAATAGTATAAAATTTAGATGCAGCGAAATTACTTTACACAATAACAAATGATTTGATTACCGATCGGATACAGTATGAATCGCGGATGACGCCCAGCATAGATAAACCGAAATAAAAGGAGAAACTATTTACGAGATCTACATAAGTTATAATAAAATTTTACATTAAGTCCACATAAACGTAAAATTTTACTAAAATTTATTTTTTTCATTAGTGGTTCTAAAACACCATAAATCTTTAATTCCGCAGTTATCTACAGTAACCCGATTAGTTACAGTATACCTTCGGCCCTTTCGGTCACAAAATCCTCCCACTGACGGTACCAACGTTCGCTCAAGCAAAAGATACAGTAATCGGCCGGGTTAAAGGTCGATCTGAGCTCCTTTTGAAGACGGGAAAAAGTAGACAATTCCAAAGTACGCTTTACGACCATTCGAGTACGACGTTGCTGGCATTCGAAGCAGTAACGCAATTGTAAACAAACGGGACCGCCGCCAAATCTGTTTAAAAAACGCAATTTAATTAATTACACAATAATCGCATTATTAACCATTTATTTATTCCATTTAATTATAAAGCCAATCACTTGAATCGCTAAACCGTACGATCGCCTCGTAATAATGATTATTCGAAACATTAAAAAACGGGTTTAACGTAAAGTGAGGAAATTTTAAGGCGAACGTTAGCAAATTTCCGAAATAATTAACGCCAAATCTTTTAACTAGGAGAGGAATGGTCCTGCTCGTAAGTTATCTTGGGGAGAAGTTAAGGGGCGGTTTTTTGACCCACCAATGAATTTTCTCCGACCCGCGGAATTATCGATTTTCCGAAAATAAATTCAGAAAATGTGTTTTCGAGCGTTTTAATCTACATTTTTGGCCCAAAAGTGTCAAATTTTCGGCGCTTAGCGGTCAGGCCATAAACTCATTTTTGGAATATACTTTGCTCAACTTCGCTACATTTTTCGGATTTTTAAAATTTTTTCGTGTTTCAGCAGAAAAGAGCTTAATTTAAAACGTCGAAAAACAGTGTTTTGGACTTGTACTCGGATTAAGGCCAGAAAGGCACTTTGGAAATTTTTCGGAGCTTCGCCCCGAATTCACATGCTATACATACAGGGCCCCATTATTCATTGGCGGATCTAGGATTTTTCTAGGGGGGGGCGGTATCCCAACTTTTCCAAAACCATTCAAAAATAGGTCCGAAAATTTGCCCTTAACGCGCGAAACAGCGTTTTTTTCGGTGTTTTACATCGTATGCATTTTACATAAAATGACTTTTGACGCAATATTTTCATCTAAAAATTTTAAAATTTGAGACAATTTTGTGCGAAAAAATCATTAAATTTCTTTGACTTTAACAAAAATGTGGCGCGAAGCGCCGGAAAATTTGTGAAAATGAGGCGGATAGACGTCTAGAAGCATGATTTACTGCTTGATTTCCTGCATTTATAGAATTTGATGCGGAACATCGAAACTTTTAATTGAAAATTGAAGAAAACTATGCAAAAATAGCTGTTTCTGTTGTTAAAATTGTTTCAGAACCTACATGAACAGAAAATGGCTAACAGGCAGGCTTTTTCGTACAAGGCCCGTTTGTACATGTAGAAAGATGGTCCCTAAAAGTCTTTGTACATTTTGTACACACAAATTATCGGGTACTATAATATCGTACGGTAGCGACTTTAGTGTGACAAAAAACAGAGTTGTTCGACCTTTGGTAGTGTATTTTGGCTAATTCCTGCTTTTATGAGGGCAAAAATCATGAAGAATCGTCTTAAAACGGCGCGAAGCGCCGACAAAATTTGACATTTTTCCTTTCGAAATGCGATTTCTGCTATCATGAAGATATATAGGACACACAATCACTCATTTCGGCGCGTAGCACCGAAAATTTTTGCGAATTTCGGACCTTTTTAGCAGGTTTTGTCTTCCCAAATGTACAAAGTATACACGCAAAAAGACGGTCCCGGAAAAGTCTTTGTACATCGGGAAAAATCCTTGCCGAATACAAAAAAGAACCGTGCTTCCAGGTCGCCAAGAAAGTAAATAAATGTCATTAAAAGGTATCATCCGGCGCGTAGCGCCGGAAAAATTTGAGAAATTATGGCCACTGACGGCCAAAAATCATTGCGAATTGCATATCCATTCTTTATCTCGCCAAGTATTTTTGGCCAATGGGGAGGGGGGGTCCGCCCCCGCCCCCCTTATATCCGTCCCTGGCCTAACTCCTATAAAATTACATATATGGCGTAATTCAAATGGTCTGTTTGCATCGGTCCGTAATAGGCCGTTGGGAAAGTATTTTAGGAATGACGTGTAAATTGTAAAGCATATTGTAAGCGTGCACGTGTTTGAGGCAAAAATTTGGCAAAAAATTCGCAAAGAAATAAGGATAATTAAAAATTCATAAGCTCAAAAACTGAAAAATTCAGACGAGTATCGGAAATAAAGCCAGGTGAATATGATTCGCTCGTGATTTTAGACGTGCTTGATGATTACATCAACTGAATGTTGTACATCTAACATCTGTCGACATACCACGTGAACTTGTAATTCAATACGAAATCAGTGTTGTTTTTCTAATGTCGTGAAAAAATCAAGGAATAAAAATTATTTCCCACTTTTTTAAAGAACAATTTCCCCAAATAAATTGATGAAAGACGTGGAAAAAATAGTGTTTTTTGCCTAAAACAAATTTTTCGCGCCTTTTTAACCTTTGAAATATTCGGACCCACTCCAGAATTTAGGCGATGGCCGTAATGCTTGCGGCACATCATAATTCGATTGAAGCCAGAAATCTTCAGAAACTCTCATTTCTTAAGCATAATTTGCAAGCGATTGGATTCAATATGTAGAAGCTCCCAAGCACTCAAGCTGATGTAGATAATACAATACTGCTTTATTGCCTCATATTATAAACATTAAGAGATTTCTCGATTCGCGAAAAATATTTTATTTGCACCTATTAAAAATCGCTATCCATTTAAAGCTGATAATTAGTGCAACACAAGTAATAATAATATTAATAATATTAAGATTAAATGATAATAATATTATTATTATTAATAGTATTAATACTATAATAACAATTATTATTAATAACAATAATAATGATAATAAAAATTATAATAATTATAATAACAATATTAATAATAATAAAAATTATAATAATTACAATAGCAATATCAATAATGATAATATTAATAATAATAATAATCATAACAATAAAATTGATTAATTATTATTTATTACTAAGTATTATCATTATTATTATAATTATTATTTTTATTATTAAAATAATAATAATAATAATAATAATAATAATAATAATAATAATAATAATAATAATAATAATAATAATAATAACGATAACAACAATAATAATAGCATTATTATTATTAATAATAACAATAATTATGATAATAATATTAATAACAATAATAATAAGAATAATAAGAATAATTAATAATAATGATGATAAGAATAATAATAATCCCAATAATAATATTTATAAAGTATTATTTATTATTAATTATTATCATTATTATAATAATTATTTTTATTATTAAAATAGTAATAATAATAATCATAATAATCTCAATAATAATATTTTTTAATTATTATTCAATTATTAATTATTAATAATAATAATAATCATGATAATAATAATAATAATAATAATAATAATAATAATAATAATAATGATTAAAATAATAATAATAATAATAATAATAATAATAATAATAATAATAATAATAATAATAATGAACAGGAACAATAATAAATAATATAATAAATAATAATAATAATAATGACAATAATAGTAATAATCATAACAATAATAATAATAATATTAATAATAATAACAATTATTATTATTATTATTATTGTTTTTATTTTATAAGTAATGAAGATTAATTATTTGTATGATATGCATTATTTGTTAATGTTGCCCAATAATTTTATTATTCATATTTATTCTATTATGCACATATATGCACTTCGACATAATACATATGTATCTATTCATTATTCATTCCCTTGTTCAAATAGTCGATCTTCACTTAACTTTATCAGTATGCATAATGTAAATACATACATGATATTCTATTTATTTACCTACATAGTAATCGTTTGCATAAAAAAATGTTTGCATAATGTAAATACGTGAAGTTACAAATCTTTTTCTTTAGAAATTAAAATAAAACTTTGAAATAAAATAGGTCCAAAAATATTTGAAGGTTTGGTAATAAAGTGCCGAAAAATTGAAAATGGGGTCAAAAGCACTATTAGCCGACAGCTTCACTCATTGGCACCGAAAATTCGCGAAAAAGAAATTGGTTAAAAGTTCAATCTGGAAAGAGTTCGCCAGATTCAACGAGAAGTTTTTCCGAATTATGGGCGATAATTATTATTAGAAAATTTTTTAAATTTTTTTTAAACAATTTAATAATTGATAATGATAAATAAAAAATGATAAATAAATCATAATAATGTTCATGTATGTACATATGTAGGACCCCTTGACATCCATAACATACATGGAATATTTCACTTACAATTCGTATAATTTATGCCAGGTTTTGTCGGGAAATTCGCAGTACAATTCGGATAAATGATCGGCTCTCGAAGGCGATATCCCTAAATACATAAATAAATGAGGTGTTGCAAACAATAAAAAATCAATAAAGAAATTGCAAGATAAATTATAAGACGAAAATAAATTAAAAACGGATTACATAAAAATAAACGATGATCAATTAAGACGATGAATGTACAAGAAACAATTGAAAACTATTTGCTTTATTATTAATAATTTTATACGTTCAATACAACACATATGCAATACAGTTTTAATTTCTGAGAAAGTCTAAATTTGAATATTTTTCACACAAACTTTATTATTATACTTAACACTTCGTTTTCGCAAGTTTTCCTTCAAAATGAATATCTACAAAGATGACTCTAAGACGAATTGTAAGGAAACTAAGGCCCGTATTCACAATCGCGTGCTAGCCTGACTCGGTGCTAAATTAGGACATAACACGGTGTTAACTTTTAACTCGGTATTCACAATTGCGTGTTTACGACGTGTTAAGTCAAGACAAGCAAAAGTTAACACGACGTTTTAACCCTTCCGCCCATCAGGTTTAACGGCGTATTTGTAATAGTTGAACGTTATTTTTCAAATTCTGCTGGATATTCTTGACCTCTTGGATCATATTGACGATAATTTTCGAGATAGGAACAACCCATTTGAGGAAAATATCTTACTGATTTCAAACTTTACATTTGTCAATAAGTTGCTCCCTGGCATACGTGGGCAGCAAGAAAATTCTGGAGTGCAAGATTTATCAAAGATCAAAAAATGGCCTTAAAAATGGTGGTATGACGAAAAAACACTACTTTTCGACGTTTCTCATCGGGCACTATCCATTGGCATCAAAAAATTGCAAAAAACAAAAAAATTCTCAAAAATTGAATTCTGGGTGGTGTTTTGGTTTCTAGGGATGCATACCCCCAAAACCCCCACGCCCAGGTGTGCTCCCGGGAACGATTCTTGGCGCATGGATTTTCCAAAAACCTTCTTTTATATCGTATCACGCCCTTTTTATAATGCTGAACGATTTAGCGTCCGTTTTCTTCGATTCGATTGTAGTACGCCGTCCAAAAAACGCTTTGAATCAAAAATTCGATTCCTTCTTTAGAAAAGTTCTGCTCCCTAGACTTCTTATCGTTTTCCATTGAATACTTATCAAAAATTGTAACAAGAAATTATGTCAAATATACCGAATCAAACGTAGCCCAGTCCGACAAAACAATTCGCAAGCATAATAGCCGAATTGCATGTACGATCCCAATTCATGCATAACACTGTGTTTATTTTACGTAACACGGTGTTAGCTAACACACATTTAACACGCCAGTGTGAATACGGGGTTAGACTCAAGCAGGACGTAGCTGTGGAGAATGGGGGTCGGACTCCCAAATTTCAGGAAAAAACGGAAAAATTGGTTTTTTCACACGTTATTTTGTGCTATTTCTGGCTTAGACCCCCCAAATTGGTGTTGGTCCCCCCAAAATAGGAGGGCCAGCTACGTGCCTGGACTTAACACGGTGTCTGTCCAAACACCGTGTTAGCCAACACCGTGTCAAGTCTTAACACGGCATTAGGTTAACACGCGATTGTGAATACGGGCCTAAGCGATTATCATTCCTACAGTAAGACGCAACAATATAAAACTGAAACAATGCAGCAATTATTCGGACGAGTTTCATTTACCAACTATAAGTCAAAAATTAGATTAAATTTAAATAATATTATCACAAATCGACACCACTCTTGATTTAAAAATTATTCATCCATTTATTAACAAAATAATCATAAATGATTTGATATCATGTATGAACAAGCGTAAAAAATCGAAGAAAATTATTCTATTTTAAAAATATGAGCCAAAAACAACGAAATCATACATAGAAAATAATAAATAATGAATATATTAAATAAAAAATTTAAAAAAATATTATAATCAAAATTAATAATAAAAAGTAAACAGCTTCCCTTCCCCCCAAAACTGATAATTTTGACATTCGACGTTTTCTCAAAATTTGCGTTTTGGTTCATTTTAGGTGTTGTTTGCATTCTGCCCAGATTAGAAGATAAAACTAACCCCTCCCTAACTGGCCGACTACTCTTCCCAAAATTTTGCAAGCTCTAGTATGACGAAAAGGTTAAAAAAAATTTAGAAAAAAGATATAGAAAAAGAAAAAATATAGAAAAAGTGAATTCTAAATACCGACAAATGCAGCAAGAATGAGATAGGCAAGAAAAATAATAATGATAAAAATCAGTAAACGCACAAAAGGACCTTGGAAATAAAAAGTGAAATATTGAAAAGTCATGTCGATTCTGAGTGATTATAAAACATAAAAATTAATTACGAAAATTATATCAAAAATATAAAAAACAACGCGAAATAAAACAAAAAACAGAATTAATAATTAAAAAAATTCGAATTACATCCATGAGGGCATAAAAAGTCAAAATTAGTAATTGGACCCGGTTCGGCAAACGTATTGAAACGATGAAGCCATTCCCGACTCAAATAATACACTGTACTGCTTGCCTAAACGCACGAAAGCACATTAGAAATTGATATAAGTAATACAATAATAAATTAATTAATTAATATATTAGCATATTATTAAGCACGATAGAAATGGATAAAAAAATAAAAATAGATTCACAATCAAATTGAAATAAAATCAAATAAAAAATGTAGACCGAACACGCAAAAACGCATGCGTGCCTATTCAAAAAATTATTAAATAAATTAATAACTTAATAATTCTTCCGCAAATTATGTTAGTGATAAATCGAAGAAATATGCCACTCAACTCTCAAAATAAATTGTGACTATTTTATATTTTATTTAAATCTTAAAATTAAAGATTTTCAATTTAAATTACTTCTTAGTCTTCAAATTTGATAAAACTGATTAGATCGGTCGGCTGATAAAAAATTACGTACATACGCGTATCAGTGAGTTGAGCTGCAGTGGCTGATCCAGGATTTTCCTAAGGGGGGCTGTACCCCTAAGAGGGGGGCGGTACCCTAAGGGGAGGGGGCGTTATCCTGACTTAGGCCGAAAAATTAGCCGTTTTAACCAGAAAATCGCTATAAAAATCCTTAATTTTGCGCAGTATTTTTGGCCAATGGGGGGGGAGGGAGAGGCGGCCGCCCCCCCTAAATCCGCCCCTGGTGAGTTGTCATTATGAAGAGAATTCAATAAAACTACGAAAAAATACCGCATTTATTAAATAAACAGTAATAATTGCGTGGTTAAAAATAAATATTAAAATTGACGATTTCTGTTAAGTGAATCTGGCAAAATCACTGCATAAATCACGAAATAAAATATTAATCAGCCTATGAAGTAAAATGAAATGGAATACAATACAAGACAATTAAACAGAAAATAAAATACAATTAAATTACGTAAACACTATGATTAAAAACAGCATGAAATAAGTAAGACAGATTAAATGAAAAAATAAGAAAAATCACGTTCGATTCCTATCACAAATAAAACCGATCGATTAAACAATAAATTATAAAATGTCGGAAAAACGCGAAAAAATAAAGAAAAATACACACGTAAAAAATGTGACATTCCCAACCCAGTGATGGCATAAAATAAATTTAAAAGACACATTGAAGAATTAATAGCGCAAATGCGCACGACCGCAATGAGCGAAAATAAACGCATAGTCAAGCGGAAAATTACAATTTATAAAAATACGCAAACCGCGCACGAATATAAAATAATAAATATGCAGACTTGAAAAAATACTAACGCTCGCAATCAGGGGCGTACGCAGGATCGTTAAAGGGGGGATAAGGTGGGCGGTACCAAAGTTCTGGGGGGGGCGCAAGATTTTTTTAAAAGTAAAAAAAAGCCTTAAAAATGCTAGTACGGCCAAAAAACACCATTTTCCAACGTTTCTCATCGAGCACTATCCATTGGCATCAAAAAATGACGAAAAAACAAAAAATATCGAAAATTGAATTCTGGGGGGTATTTTGATTTCTGGGGGTACATACCCCCAAACCCCTCACGCCCAGGTCATGGGGCGGTCCAAAACTGATGACCCTATATTTCGGGAATAGTTTGCCGGGGCATCAGATAAAGTGCATTTTCTGACGTTCCCGAAGATGCTCTATCCATTAAGTTCATAAAATTCAAACTTAAAATAGATTATTTTCACATAATAAGCTACGAAAAATGACTTTTTTTGGCCGCGCTGGGGCCTAAATTAACGAAAATAATGATTCTACGGCGCGAAGCACCGAAATTTGAGATTTTTCAATAAAAAGATATCAATTTTCATACATTTTCTTACCTTTTTATAGTTATTTTTGGGCTATGGGGCGGGGGCGGCCGCCCCCCCCCTGCGTACGCCCATGCTCGCAATTACTTTAGCCGAATTCAAGCCTTGAAAAATCTCGTCCCGCAACCTGTCCATTTTATCCGAATTTTTCCTATAAAATAACACGTAAGCTTCGGCCCATTTTACAGTACAAACGTCGACCTCGGTAGCGTATTGGTCGTCGAATTCGTACCATGTCGCGTTGAAGGGATTCATGCAATAGGCCGTGTAATGGCCGCCTAAGTCAATTTTCAGAATTTAAAAAAAAATATTTCAAATTTTTAAACTTTACATTTATTTCGAATTTTTATTCAATTTTCAATGTTCAAACTATTTCAAATTTTTAGCAAATTCTATATTCTGTAATTTTTAATTTCAATTTTTACGGGTTCTAAAGAATTTTTTCATTTATATCTCCTTTCGGGAAGCTATCTACATACGTAATGGCCCAAAAACTACACCACAATATTGAGAGTCAAATCTTCGGCTAATAGAACAAACAATTCTGAGACATTTTGCATTAGGACAGCGGACAAAAATTTTATTGTTTAGAAAAAAGCAAAAGGTTTTGTCCGAACTGTCAGCGCCCTATGTGTCTACCCGTTTACACCCCATTTCGATATTGTTTATAACCCAGATTTTTTTATAGTGTATCACATTACCGAGTATGTAGGCATCTTTTGACAACATCTTCCGGATTAAAAAAATTATAAGCACATTGATTATACCTCATGTAGCTTAGGTATTTTTGAGCAAGGTTCCGGACTTTAAACAAGATAAGGAAAAGGTGTAAACAATACGCCGTATCGTGCGAATCGGTGGTAGTAGCTGGCCAAAATTTTTCACAGTCCAAGCAGATATTTTTATGTATTTAATGCAGCTGGTTTCAAAATTGCGCCTTTTTTGGGGCCACACCGCATATTCTTATTTTACATTTTATTTTCACGCGATTTGCATTTATTTTCGTATTGTTTTTCATCATTTGTTGATTTTGATTTACGCTTAGCACATCGTCATCATAAACCTGTAACAGCATAAGAATTCTAGAGGGCAAGCCTAAAGAAATTTGCATAAAAAGCCTCTTTTAAGACACATTATTTTTTCACTTTGACGATGTTGTGTAGTTCTTTAAAGAACAAAAATCGAGATAATGTAATAAATTTAGCTGAAAACAAAGTCAAAAATGAGTAAAAGACGCGATTTTTTTAGAAAATCGAATATTCCGGAGACCGGCAATCGGCAGCCATTTGAAGGGGTCAGTGGCACACATGATTTTGGGGGTTTGAGGTTTCTTTAATTAGAAATTGCCCGTTTTAGCAATTACCTGCAAATTAAAAAACGTAGATTGTTAATGTAGCAACCCGTAGTTAAAATGCATTTGTCTCACACAGACTAAACTAATCAGAGTGAAAATGGATAAACTAATAAACAAACACTTTTATCATCGAATTAAGCAAGCCGCGTTCGATTTTCTTTTTCCAGTAGAAAATGTATAGTGTTGTAATGGATAGCTCTTATTTTATGCAGAAAATCTGCAAAGTGGTGGAAAAAAACGACTTTTATCAAAATTGGCGTAAAGCAATAAAAAGTCAATAAGCATAAATAAAACTTTGTCATGTTCCTGCAGTAGTAATAAGCTCTTAGGCAAAGCAAACCGCGCTAAATTTGATCAAGTATTTAAGAAGTTATTAGGACCAACGTGCTATTCGTTTTTTAAGGACCACCCTGCACAATACTAAGGCATTATCACGAGTACATATGTATGTACATATGTTTAATGAGTGTAATGTACAAAAGAAGCGACAGGCCCCTTTCGAGGATTTTATTCCGGGAGGGGTGGGCCAAAATTTTGAGGTCAGATATTCGAAAAGGCATTTTAGAGAGTATCTCGACGAGCTCTGTGCAATAGAGAGGAAAGATTTCGAGAAAAAATTTCAAAAATTATCACTTCATTAATTACTCATATTGCACAAATCTATTGATGAAGGAACCTACATGCACAACTGATTTCTCATCATCCAATCGACGAATCGTAACACATAGAATCAATTAAAAAATTCCATAAACCCGCACTTAATATCTTAAATATATGTGCATTGGAGTCATACCAGAATGCTAGTGGAGCTCTAGAAAATTGAAGGAATGCATGAGAGGTCACTAAAGAGCATAGCCGAGGTTACATATGCTGCCACATAGATTTTGTTCTCTTTTCAGTAATTGGGTATTTTTGCACTCATAGGAGCCAACGTTCCCAAACGGGAACATCAATATAAATTTAACCATAACTTTTGATGAAGAATTAAATAATAATGAATAACATACCAAAATGATCAGAAAACCTCTGCGAACATGACTGCATGACATTTGGTACAAAAATTTTGTATGTCGATTGACAATATGCAAATTTCTAAACATCACAAACTTTCGATGTTTTTGTCCAATTTAAGACAGTATAGCATAGCACATACTCATAATTAAGTTTTTTATTTGCTCTCACAGGATAGGCAAACATCTTGTTTCTCATCCGAAACAAGTCTCGTTTAAATTAGTAGATGAGTAGTTATTTTGCAACAAAATTTTGAAAATATGTTCCCGATTGGGAACGTTGGCCACTAAAAGGTTTAAGCTTACGCGTTTCCTACTGATTCAAACCAACAATATCTTTGATGTTCTCAAATGCATCGATGTTTGGTTATTTTATTCGATTGGCTCACAAAGTCGCTCCTAGTTTACTCCATCTACTTTCCCATAGCCACTGCATAGCTAACTTGCTGCTTTTTCAATCGTTTTTTTCGGTTCAGTACTTTATTTCAAACTGCGGGCCGCAGAATATACTTCGATTTTTTCGCGTTGCTCACAGAGAAAGTCTGATTTTTAACAGATTTCGCGACTTTAGGCATATAAATAGGTAGCTTTTTCGTAGTCCCCTCCTTTCGCATCCTCGATAATCCGCAATCCCAAGTATGTTCGTCTTTTTTGTTCCATAGGAGCATTTTTCTTTGCTTGTACATAATAGATCATCGTGGCACTTATTTATTAATTATTAAATAATAAATTTAATTATTAATAGATTTTTAAATGTAATCAGTCAATTAATTCGTTGTTCTCTAACAGGAAGCCATGATTAATTCATTCATTCCCCGTTGGATTTATGACTTGATTCTATCATTAGACTTACAATTTGACGCAAAATTTACTTAACACGTACCTTCAACGCCTCCTCTGTGGCATATAACGGCCATTAAATCGTACGTATGCACTTCGTCGATGGCGTCTAAAAAATGGCGCATAATACGATATCCACATCATAAATATAAAAAATAGAAAAAAACGTGAAAAAATATCTGAAAATAGAGAAAAAAAGATAAAAATGAGATAAATGACCAAAAATTAAATTAAAAACGAAAATACGAAAATATGAAAAATACGAAAAAGCGCTAAACAAATCGAAAAAACATCTCTAAAACTATTTTACTTTTGTGCAAAAAGGGCGCCATATTCAGGTTCTCCAACGGAAAATCAATGTAGGTCGAGATTTTCGAACTATATATGCTTTCGTGTCGAAATCGCTTCAGGTGGATGCACAGCACCTATGCACGTTATTTTTTATTAGATTATTATAATTCTATTAATCATTTATATTAAATATTTAATTGCAGATATTTGCTACGAGGATTTAAGGGGTAGCTTGGGGGCGCCGCCCCATTGGCCAAAAAGATTTGGCGAGATAAAAAATGGATTAGCAATTCGCAATGATTTTTGGCCGTCAGTGACCATAACTTCTCAAATTTTTCCGGCGCTACGCGCCGGATGATACCTATTAATGACATTTATTTACTTTCTTGGCGACCTGGAAGCATGGTTTTTTCGGATTCGGCAAAGATTTTTGCCGATGTACAAAGACTTTTTGGGACCTTCTTTGTGCATGCACAAAGATTTGGGAAGACAAAAATTGCAAAAAAGGTCTAAAATTCGCAAAAATTTTCAACGCTTTGCGCCGAAATGAGTAATTGTATGTTCTATATATCTTTATAATGGCAGAAATTGCATTTGGAAAGGAAAAATGTCAAATTTTTCGGCGCTTCGCGCCGTTTCTAGATTATGCTTAGTGATTTTTGCCCCCAGAAACCCAGAAATTAGCTAAAATACACTACCAATGGTCGAACAAGTCTGTCTTAGCCACACTACAATCGCTACCGCACCATATTATAGTCCCGAAAAATTTGTGTGTACAAAATGTACAAAGAGTTTAGGGACCATCTTTGAACATGTACAAACAGACCTTGTACAAAAACTGCTTCCTGGAAACCATTTTCTGTTTAGGTAGGCTTTCAAACAATTTTAACAGCAGAAACAGCTATTTTTGCATAGTTTTCTGCTATTTTTAATTAAAAATTTCGATGTTCCGTAACAAATGCTATAAATACAGGAAATCAAGCAGTAAATCATGCTTCTAGACGTCTATCCGCCTTAATTTCGCAAATTTGGCCAGATTTTTGTTAAAGTCAAAGAAATTTAATGATTTTTTCGCACAAAATCCTCTAAAATTTTAAAATTTTAAGAAAAAAAGTAATTTTACGTAAAAGTATACAATGTAAAACACCGAAAAAACGCTACTTCGCGCGTTAAGGGCAAATTTTCGGACCTATTTTTGACTGTGTGTGGTAAAGTAAGGATACCGCCCCCCCCCCCTTAGGAAAATCCTAGATCCGCCACTGCGCTTAAGATGAATGGACCTTTATAAAGTACAATGTACTCGTGTGTGTCACAAAAAAATCAAGATCTACTTAATTTTGTTAAATGTTTTAACCACTGCTTTTTATACGGAAAAGAGATTTTTAGCCTCAGACAAAGATTTTTGGAGCGGTCTTTGTACACTAAGTATAGACAGTTTTTGGCCGATTATCCGTGGTACAAAAAATCGAAGCTTTTGTACAAAAGAACAGTGGTTTCAATTATCTTTTGTTTTTCAATTCAATTAATGTTTTCATTCAGATCTTACCAAGAATCGTATTTTTTTCGATTTGTCATCGAAAAAAAGAAAATCCGTTACTCTCGTTCTAACGTCTATACATGTATCGTGAGGAATGGAGGAAATTTTTCGTAAATTAGTGGGTTATTCTGCATGTTTTAATGACTTTCTTTCCCATTTGACGTGTCAATATGTCCCGTTTATATGGGTTTGACACGGGAGGTCTGGGTAGGAGATCGAACTTTAAAGTCGGCTATCCTTAAGCCAGTCACTACCAAGTGTTCATGTACGAGTTTTATTCGTGCCTCCAGGAAGAGAAAACTCGTTGCATTACGTAGGGTTCGAACCGTCAACTTTCTGGCACCAGGTGCAACGGTGTTTACCACTACGCCACAAGGCGTCTTATGACTACCTCTTTTAATTTGGAAATTACGTTTTTTGAATTTTTTCTAACCAATCGTCAAAGAATGGCTGCTTGCATGCATATTCACATGATTGTCGGCTGATGTGGAATATTTTTTCAAATTTTTTAAATTTTGTAATTTAAAAAATTTCAAATTTTAAGTAGTCATCGCAGACGCATTTACTGTATTTAGCAACACTGACTCGATTGACTATAGAAAAACAAGATTATTCGAATGAATATTTTAATTTCTAAGATTTGTCACTCGATTTTTCAGTCACACCCCATAAATTTATCTTTACCATAGAGTTCAAAGCAACATTTGATGTAATGAGACTATTATAATTTATATCCTACGTACTTTACACTCGATCTTTATACAACTATTAATGTGATTAAAAATAGACAAAATGAAGAGGTAATTGGAAGAGAAATTTTTTGAAATTATTGAATTTGCCTACACCGATTAAATTACACCGAGAACAAAAATGCTTGCATTGTAAACCTATATATTCTCCTAAATACATATCTCGTATTAATAGAGAATTTTTACTGATGTTTATGATATTTATCGATGACTACGTAGCGCGCACATTTAGAAAAGGCAACAGCGAAAATACGTACCTCGGGTAAGGACAGCAGCGAGCAAAACTTTACACCATTGCGCAATCTATGAAGAAAGTTCCAGTTTAAACTATCGCAAAAAGGACGGTAAACTTGAATTTAAATCAAATCTAAATGAAGTGGATTCTAGGCTTATTCAGAATTTGCTTCAAATAATTTATTATTTTACGGCATGCTCGTATTTAAATTATTCAAAATGACTCATTACATAGGCACGTCATGTACAGATGTACATATGTATAGGTGCAAAAGCAGTCTTTTTTCGTACAAGGTTCCGTTTGTACATGTACAAAGATGGTTCCGAACGTCTTTGTACATTTTGTACACACAAATTTTTGGGTACTATAATGTGGTACAGTAGCGATTTTAGTGTTATAAAAACAAAGTTGTTCGACTTTTTAATAGTGTATTTTAGTTGATTTCTGGATCTCTAAGAGCAAAAATCACTAAGAATCGTCTTAAAACATCGCGAAGCGCCGAAAAATTTGACATTTTTCCTTTTGAAATGCAATTTCTGCCATTGTAAGGATATATAGAACACAATTACTAATTTCGGCGCGAAGCGCCGAAAATCTTTGCGAATTTCTGACCTTTTTTTGCAATTTTCGACTCTCCAAAAATTTTTGTTTAGGTACAAAGACGGACCAGAGATGTCTTTGTACACCGGGAAAAATCTTTGCCGAGTACAAAAAAACACTGTGCAAAAGTATCTGTATATTTCGCGAAACCTCGGGCGTGAAAATCTTTACAGCAGTCAGGGTATATGTACGTGCGACGGCTCAAAATTTTGGTGGGGTCCTGGGGGATTCTTAGGGGTTGAGAAAGCCAAAAAACCTAAAAATGGCCAAAAACGCAAGTTGCTTACTAAAAATCAAGAGTGGGTCAAAAATTTTGAGTGGGGGATCCCGTATCCCACCTTTTACGTCTATGAGTCAATGTAATGGTACCAAAGATCGGTCTTAGGCAGATCGCTGTAAAACCACGTTGAATGGTAAGAATTCAAATTCCTAACGATTGTTGTACACAAAACCGTGACTCTTGAGTCTAAATTGTTTCTTTAACATTATTTCAAAAAATGAGGAAGACAAGTCTATTATTCTATATTCAACATATGTCGCATCTATAAGAAAGCAAGAACGGAAGCATTATGGTTTAGTATATTTTGTTAAGAGTTCCTGCAAAAAACGGCTGCTCGTTTAATGAAACAATTCGATTTAATTTCTGCAAATTTAAATTTTTATTTAATTCTACCTCATTTAATTTTAATAATGTTAATAATAATAATAATAATAATAATAATGATAATAATAATAGCCATAATACCGACAATAATGTCATCAGTTACTATCGATATTAATAGTAATAATAATAATGATAAACTATGACAATAACGTAATAATAATAATAATAATGTTATTAGTTATTATTGATATTAATAATAATAATAATAATAATAGTAACAATGATAATAATAATTATGATAATAATAATAATATATAATAATAATGTTATAAGTTATTATTGATATAATAATAATAATAATAATGATAATATTATAATAATAATATTAATAATGGTAATAATAATAATAATGATAATAATAATAATAATAATAATAATAATAATAATAATAATAATAATAATAATGATAATATTATTATTATTATTTGATATTAATAATAATAATAATAATAATACTAATAATGATAATAATAATAATAATCAATAATTTTTATTATTATAATATTCTTTTTCTTATCATTACGACATTAGTGTGACTGCAAAACAAACGCAAGAGAAAATTATTTTCGTGTTTAGATAACCTTAATTATTTTAGTCTTTAAGATACTTACAAGTCTAAAACTTATTATGTCAATACTTTTAAATCCCGTAATTCATTCTTAGTACTGTGACTTGCTATCAAAATCTATTTTCATTACTTTTTACATCTATCGCAGCTATACATATCGTCGCCTTTCAAATCGTCGGCCGAAAAAAACGCGGCCAAGCAATCTTCCAGCGTAATTTTTGGGCCACTAAGCCAACTGGAAGAAAATTTTGACATTTTTCCGGAGTTACCGGTAACCAATGTCATGGATAGTTATTTTGAATGGTCTTGATAATTTGTCGAAAAAATACATTACTTTCTTAAAGCTAAAGTTTTTGGACCATTCGGACAATTGCAACCTAATTTTTGGCACTTTTCTAAAGACCGTGTTATACCGCACTTCATCGAGTTCGGTGCATTCGATAATTCATCTAAGAAAATTCGACTTTTTAATTAAAATTTCTGCGCTATGTCGACAGAAAAATATTGCCGAAAAATACGTTTTGTCCATTTGTAACATATTTTGCCCGATTTTCGGCCCTTTCAGACGCCCCGCGGTCTGTAGAATATTTATCGTGATAGCGGGGATTAGAAACGCCTTGCGGCCATTCTATATTGCGCAAAATTATGCAAATATTTCATAATGCCGAAATTTAATAAATAAACGTTTCTGACTGCAGCTAAAACTAATTTAGCATCAGGGGCGGATTTAGGGGGCAGCCGCCCCCATTACCCCAAAATAGTGCGCAAAATTAAGCATTTTTGAGCGATTTTTAGCGATTTCCGGCTTGAAACGGCTAATTTTTCCGCCCAAGTCAGGGTTCCGCCCCCCCTAAGGAAAATCCTAGATACGCCACTGTTTGGCATCGTATGTACGTGCAAGGCCCGAAAATTTTATACATTGTTTTGGCGTTCCAGGAATATATTGTACTGAGGAGGGCTTTTCGATATACTCCACTTGACATTTACACATTTTATTAATAAATTTCGTGTCTAAATTATTCGAGGCGTACCGCTTGAAATTGAAGAAAGAAAAGTTTTAAGCATTTCTGCCCACTTTTAATCCAAAATTAATCGGTTTAATCGGTTATATGTATGGTTACCGAATGATAGATATAGTAGGATACCTATGCATCACACATGCGCATAGGGGGAGGGGTGAGGGGGGTATTACCCCCTGAGGGGTCAGCTAGACCGGTACTGTCCGGCGATTTTGAGCAAACAGGTCTTGTTCTGCATGGCATTTCACCCCCCCCTGCCGACCCTGACCTTGTGCACCTATGCTATTCATACCTCGAAAAAATAAACCGAGTCTAATCAAAGCTAACTGATGAAAATCGCTGGACCTGGTATTGCCAATATAAAGCGCGCAATAAAATTTTGGAAAATGTTCTCGTTTTTTGGATGAATATAAATTCAAAATTTCATTGTTGAATCGGGTGTGTTTGCCTATTGTCGAGCTCTCGAAAAATAAACACTTTTACATAGTTGAGGTCTTATGTTTGTTATTCTGGTACACATAATAGACGAACAGCTTTTGCGGCTTATTTAGGCACTTTACAATGTCTGAGGCACGTAGCAGAGCTCCAGTCCCAGAAACGATGTTTTATAAATTGGGTTTTCGTACTTCGATGCTTTTGGTCGGATATTAACGTCATAAGTGTTTATTAAATGGTAAAATTCAGATATAACGCGGGGTGGCTCTTTTGCACACTACTGTGGGTACATACGTGTAGGTTTGGGACCATACTTCAACCCCCAGAGAAATTTTCACCCCCCCCCAATTTTTGCACCCCTCCAGGAATTGGCGATTTTTTCAAAGTTGCCAGAAATTTTGTAAAAATTTGTAGAAAAGATACTTTAGTAAGCGTTTTTAACTATCTATTTGCTCGAAAGTGGCAAATTTTCAATGCTTCGCGCCATCATACTCACGTTTTGACAATATGTTATTCAATTTGTTCAGACTTTTTCGATTTGTTTCTGAATTTTTCTACGTTTTATGCTCTAGAAAGAAAGCGCATCGTCAGAAACGCTAAAAACGATGATTTTGACGCGTACCTGCGATTTTCGGACCCGAAAAAGGCACTTTATAATTTCAACCCCACCCCAGAATTCCCACGCTGTGTATGTGTGTTAATGACCATGTACAAAACTCGACTTTTCGCTGTTTCGCGCCACTACTTCGATCAGAATCGTAATTTAATTTATATCTATTTAATCTTTGTTCGTATGAAATTCTTCTCAAAACGGAATTTTCTGCATTTCTTACAAAACGTTTTTCACCGTTTGTACAGAAAAATGAAAAATAAAAAATGGTAAAATTTTTTTTTCAAATTCCCAAATTTTCACGCCACAGGCTAAAGAAAGTGTATTTTTGGCCTATTGGCAGCTACATAAAATAATAATAATGCTTTATTCAAACCCGTAGGTACAATACAATGTTAAGAATAATACGCAACGTTTCGACAGTTAACCTACCGTCGTCGTCAGGCTCTTACAGAATATAAGACGTTGTGGGCACCAGGAATTGAACCTTACAGCTAAGTATCATTTATTTCTAAAGTCTGCGGTTTTACCAACTGAGCTTCACTGGGCCAATTGTATAATATTTTTTGTTCCTTTTAAAGTAACATAATAATAATATTTTCAGTCTGGGGCCAGGGGCCTCTCCACATAGTGTATTCTCCTCAATAGGGCTCTATTCCATATACGACTGATCTCAATACTTCTTGAACCCACATTCTGCCCACTAGCCCTCTCCATCTATAGGGTCTCCTGTATATTCCTACGGTACCCATTGCTTTCTCCTGCGAGTATTGATGTATGCTCGTAATCTGGTCTACACCCACATGCAATGCAGTGTTCAGCAACCCCACTGCGTTCCTCTTTCAAATTCCTTAGTGCACTCCTATGTTCCCCAAGTCTTTTCTTAAGACTTCTACCAGTTTCCCCAATGTACTCCTTCCCACATTGTAGTGGTACTTTATACACTATGCCCTGCTGTAGATCTAAGGGTCTCTTTAGGGCAACACTTTGTAGTCTTTTTCTGATGGTGTCTTCACTCTTTGCAACAAGGCGCGCTCCATATGTTTTGCACACTCGCTTAAGCTTCATGGTTAATGCCCCACTAAATGTTACTACTGCTGTTGCAATGTAGTTAGTTGCATCACCCTTGAGAGTGCAAGTTGTAGGGCTCTTTGTATCTATGGGCCAGGGTATCCATTAGCTTGAAACTCCTTAAGTATTTTCTGATGTTCCCCTTCTTTACTGTGATTTGTTTGGCATATGCTCCCACATCTCATGGCCATTCCTCTAACTATACCTGCCTTTGTGCATTTCTGATGGTTCGACTGGTAGTTTAGGTATTGACCTGTATGGGTTGGCTTACGGTACACTGATGTCTCTAGATGGTCATGGGATCTCTTAACTAGTATATCCAGGAAAGGCAGTGTGCCTTCCACCTCCTTCTCCATGGTAAACTGAATAGCAAGATTTTGACTATTCATGTGCTGGAGGAAAGCTTCAAACTCCCGATCTCCATGATTCCACAAGATGAATGTGTCATTGACGTTACCTGAGCCACATTGTAGGTTTATATGGTGCTGTTTGCAGTTTCTCTTTTTCTAAATCATTCATGAACAGGTTGCACAGTACTGGTGACAATGGTGAGCCCATTGACATCCCATCTACTTGCTGGTAATAATATTCCCCAAGCTGAAATTAAGTACTCCTGACACAATATTCCACCAGTTTGGCAATGACCTCAGCACTCATAGTTGTTCTTTGTGCTAGGGTAATATCCTGTCTATGCAGATTCAATACACATTCTATAGCCAACTGAGTTGGGATACTTGTGAAGAGGAGTCACAACGTCTAGGCTGACTAGCCGTGTATTTTCCTGTATTACCATTGGTTCTATCTTAGCCACAAAGTCGTTGCTATTCTTCAGTGAGCTGGCAATGTTCTACTGCAGTGGGTTAAGTATCTTAACCAGATATTCTGACAGAGGATGTATAGTTGTCCCGATGCAACTGACAATCGGTCTAAGTGGTACTTCTGGTTTGTGAATCTTTGGCAAACCATATATATGCGGTGCTTTGCAGCCTTCTTTAATTTTAACCTCTTTGTCCAGACCTTCTTCCTTGAGCAGTTTCTTTAATGCTTGCTCTACCCTGGTAACTGGTGTGCATTTACCAATGGCCTTGAACTTTGAGGGATCATCAATGATCTGCTGCAGCTTATTGTTGTACTCTATTCTGTCCATCACCACTGCTGCATGACCTTTATCTGCTGGCAGAATGATCATTGATGATCCCTCAAAGTTCAAGGCCATTGTGCACACACCAGTTACAGTAGAGCAAGCATTAGAGAGGCTGCTCAGAGGTCTGGACAAAGAAGTAAAAATCAAAGAGGCTGCAAAGCACCGCATACATATGGTTTGCTGAAGATTCACAAAACCAGAGTACCACTTGGACTGATTGTCATGTTGCATTGGGACAACTATACATCCTCTGTCAAAATATCTGGTTAAGATACCAACCCACTGCAGCAGAAGCGTGCCAGCTCACTGAAGAACTAGCAACGACTTAGTGCTAAATGCCAATGGTAATACAGGAAAGTACATGGCTAGTCAGCCCTAGACGTTGTGAGCCTCTTCACAAGTGTCCCAACTCAGTTGGCTATAGTGATGTATTGAATCTGCTTAGACAGGATTACCCTAGCACAAGAGACAACTATGAGAACTGAGGTCATTGCCAAACTGAGTGGATGTTGTGTCAGAGTTCTTACTCGGCTTAGGAATGTGTTACCAGCAAGTAGATGGGATGTCAATGGGCTCACCATTGTCACCAGTACTGTGCAACTGTTCATGAATGATTTAGAAAACAGGCACTGCAAACGGCACAATATAAACCTACAGTAGTGGCTCAGGTACGTCGATGACACATTCATCTTGTGGAGATCGGAGTCGAAGCTTCCTCCAGCCATGAATAGTCAAAATCTTGCTATTCAGTTTACCATGGAGAAGGAGGTGGAAGGCACACTGCTTTCCTGGATGTACTAGTTAAGAGATCCCATGACCATCTAGAGACATCAGTGTACCATAGCCAACCCACAGGTCAATACCTAAACTACCAGTCGAACCATCATAAATGCACAAAGGCGGTTAGTTAGAGGAATGGCCATGGAGCATATGCCAAACAAATCGCAGAAAGAGGGCAGCATCAGAAAATGCTCAAGGAGTTTCAGCAATGGATACCCTGGCCCATTAATACAAAGAGCCCTGCAACTGCACCCTCACCTCAAGGGGTGATGCAGCTATACTGCACTGCAGCAATAGTACCACTAGTGGGGCATTAACCATGAAGCAAGCAGTGTGCAAAAATATGAGTGTGCCTGATGGCAAAGGTGAAGCACCATCAGAAAAAGACTACAAAGTGTTGCTAAAGAAGACCCTTAGATCTGACGGGCATAGTGTATAGTACCACTACAATGTGGGAAGGAGTACATTGAAACAGTAAGTCTCGAAGATGACGGAGTGCACTAGAAATTTGAAGATGAACACAGTGGGGTTGCTGACACTACATTACTGAAGTGGTGTAGACCAGATTCCGAGCATACATCAATACTCGCAGAAGAAAGCAATGGGTACTGTAGGAAAATACGGAGACCCTAGAGATGGAGAGGGCTAGTGGGCAAGATGAGTTAGAAGTATTGAGATCGATATGGAATAGAGCCTATTGAGAGAATACACCAGTGGAGAGCCCTGGCCCCAGAATAAAAATATTATTATTGTTACTTTAAAAGGAACAAAATAATATTATACAACTGGCCAGTGAAGCTCAGTTAATAAAGCGCAGACATAGAAATAGATGATACTTAGCTGTAGGTTCAATTCTGGTGCCACAACTTCTTATATTCTGTAAGAGCCTGACGACGATGGTAGATTAACTGTCGAAAAGTTGCGTATTATTCTAAACATTGTATTGTACCTACGGAGTTTGAAATAAAGCATTATTATTATTTTATGTGACTGCCAATGGGCCAAAATACACTTTCTTCAGATATGAACCAGTCACAAACATTTAGAAGTCAGTTACGCCACAGGCTGCATATGTAGGTCATAAAACATGCAAATCAAGCGAAAAATGTCTCCTTATCACGTAAGCTGGTCTCTTATGAACACATTATATAAGTACGTTTTGAGAAATTTTTGCGATAACCCAGCAAAAAAGCAAGATTGATGGGCTGCGCACAGTCAAAGCTGGTATTCGGGGCGAAGATGGGAAAATCGTGTCAGTAAAATATGATTAGCAGCTGTAATCTTAGGGGAGGGGATAGGGGGTCGTTCAGCCCCAAAAAAAGTTTCCAACCTTCCAGAAATTTTTCAGCCTCACTCACAATCGCCATTTTTCAGAAGTTTCAAAAACTTTCCGAGAAATTCGAAGAAAACGAGTTGTTTTTAAGCATTTTTAGCAACCTTATTGCTCAGACTTGTCAAATTTTCGGCACTGCGTGCTTACGTAGGTGCACAAGGTAAGGGTCAGCAGGGTCGGGGGTGAAACACCCAAAAATCCAAAACAGTAAATTTAATGTTCAGGATTTTTTTGCTTTTTTATAACGATCAAAATGGTCAAAATAGCCTACAAAACGTTTTGTCGTGGTGATCTCAAATTCTAACAGCATTTTTAGTCCATTTTGACAGCATTATACCACTTTTAACACTAAAAAATGGCTAGAGTTTATTGATTTTGGGCGCTTTTTGAATGAACAAGTACTTAAAAGTACTAATCTGGCGCGAAGAGCCGGTAAAGTTCTGACGTCTTTACTGCTTTTGCCCTCAAAAATGATGCAAAAAACGTTCCAAAGCTCAAAATCGCCGGACAGTACCTGTTCGGCTGACCCTTCAGGGGGTGTAATACCCTCACTCCCACGTGCATGTATGGCTGCGTGGCATCAATATCAGTTTTCAAAACTATATTTTGTCCAGATCGTTCGGAATATTTTTTTGAAATATTTTTCGAAATTTTTTTGTTTTTGTACCTTAGAAAGATAGCGTATCGTCAGAAACGCATAAAAACGACGTTTTAGACGCGTATTCACCATTTTTGAGCCCAGAAAAGGCACTTTGAAATTTCAATCGACCAGAATTGCCATGCCGTGCATGTCTGTTAGCAGCAATTACTTATTTTGCCAGCGTACTAATCTCGTGCTTCCTCTTCTGTTGCGTTTCAAAACTCTGGGGAAGGGATAGGCCGATCTTAATTGTTTGGCAAAAATGGCAAAAATCACCTGAATATGACTGAAAAAGCAAGTTTTTTTGCCAAAAAAAGTAGGGGATGTTGGTGGGGAATTCTCTCGTCTTGGAGGGATCGGGTGACGATTACGCAAAATACGTTCGAGTGCATGAAAATCCACTTACAAAAAATAAATATGCCTGGAATCATTAAGGAACTAAGCAAACATGTAAGAAGGCGGATGGGGGGATGCCTTCAACCAAAGTCGGCCTTCCCCTATCCCTCCAGAGCCAGAAATTTTTAAGCCCCCCCCCGATTTTTGGAAATAATCGATTTTTTGGCCGTTTTTAGGTGTTTTGTTAAGCGTGTTTGGCCAAAAATTGGAGGTCACTTAGCCCCCCCTTTACAAGTACAAACGGACCCCCACACAGAAATTCTCGATCTGTTATATGTATAGAACAAACGATATAGAACGTAAGAGGCAACTCCTATGCGGACAACGCTTAAAACACGTCCTTATGGGTTTGAGCCCCGGCCGAGCATTAAGCAAAGACGCATTGCGCGACCACTCTGGAAGAGT
The DNA here is from genome assembly GCA_036768485.1 of Mermis nigrescens. Taxonomy (NCBI): domain Eukaryota; kingdom Metazoa; phylum Nematoda; class Enoplea; order Mermithida; family Mermithidae; genus Mermis; species Mermis nigrescens. The sequence goes on along the minus strand of JAVLUZ010000150.1, from coordinate 3,844,844 downwards.
CAGCCGGAGGGCTTTTGAGCCAAAATGGCCTCAAATATTAATACAATGCTAAAATACCATGAAAACTGCATATAGTAATACACATTTTCTTATCAATTTCAAGGACTTTACATGAAAATGTTGATTTTTCATCCATGTTTCTTCTTCCTTTTGCCATATAATTCATACAAAATTTGCAATTTTATTGTAGATATTTTTCATTTCTACATTTCTTATTTGACGTATACCTGTTTTTTTAGCCCAAAAACAAAACTACATATTTTTTGGCTCGATCCCCAAAGTTCGTACGCTTAGCATGACGGGTCCAACGTATATAACTGACGAGATAAAGAATGGGATGGATGTTTTTAACGACCTTTGACCTCTGATAATGGCTCATCGTAATTTGCGGAATTATTCCGAAATTGATTTTTGACGAATTGCTAGTAATAAACGTGTAAATGACCTTTTAAACCAGTCGTAAGCCCACCAAAACCAACCCTTGTCGTTTTCTACGCTGTTCGCCTGGGCGGCCGAAATATTTCGCCTTGAATTCTTAATCAACTCGACTTGTTGCAAGCTGGGAATAGGCAGTGATAAATCCTGAAACGTTTCGCGTGTTTCCGATATCTAAAAAAATTTAGAACAAATAATAAAAGCATAGACGGATGAAAAATAAATGAATAAGTGTAGGGTAATGCATAAATGCTGGTTATTGCATACGATATCATCAGACGTGTTCTTGGGAGGGGGGATTTGACCCTTAACACCTGAATGACAACTGACCCCCGCAAACTGGCTGCGAACCCCGGATAATTGTCGATTTTTTTGTAAAAGTTAGTAAGTTGTAAAAAGTGTGCCTTTTTAGGCGGTTTTAGCTCATTTTTGGCTTAAAACTCAGAAGTCAAATTTTTGGCGCTTCACGCCATATGCACATTTTTTGTCTATATTTTGCTCAATTTACTCAATTTTTTCAAAATTGTTTCGAGATTTTTTCTACCTTTTTATGTTCTAGAAAGAGCGAGCATTGTCAGAAACATCAAAAAACAGTGTTTTTGACGTGTATCATCGTTTTTAGCCCAAAAAGACACTTTTTAAAAAATTTGTGGGTCTAGCCCCCAGAATTCCCATGATGTACATGTACGGATTGGGAGAATCCAACACATAAGGTCGGTCGTCCCCAACCAGACATGCACAGCATGGTAATTCTGGGGAAAGGAAATTTTAAAGTGCCTTTTTGGGTCTCAAAATGGCGGGAACGCGTCAAAAACAACGTTTTTCGGCGTTTCAGACAATGCTCTATCTTTGTATAGCATAAAAACAAAAAATCTCGAGACAAAATCAAAAAAACGAATAAATTGAACGAAACGTGGTAAAATATGAGTATATTGGAGCGAGGCGCCCAAAATCAAACACTTTTGAGCAAATATAAGCTGAAAACGCTTGAAAAAACACCTTTTCTACGAATTTTTATGGAATTTTGAGAAACCATTGAAAAATCGTGAATTCTGGAGGAGTGAAAACATTTCTGCGGATTGAAAATTAGTCTGGGGGTTGAATCTCCCCTGAAAGCATCGCAGTCAAATCACTAAAAGGTTTTTGCCATCCAGTCGATTTCTTTTCGAGGGGACAAATGGACTGGTAATTAGACGTGGTGGATTACAGAGTTGAACGTCTGTATTCCTATAAAATACCACATAAGTCTAACTGTCACTTGATCAGCTCTGCCAGTCAAGTTCTCGCGGTGCCTCCTTGCGGAGTCCCTGGGTAACGCTAAATCCGTGAGGGCGAAAGGCGGGTTTGTGGCGCCTTAAAACCACATGTTCTGGGTAGATGGAGCTCATAGCCATGGTAGGCAGTTCATCTAGGAGAAGGACAACTCTGATTTCAAAACCGACCACTGCCTAGTGATCTGAGGTGCTTGCACCATAGGCTAGGTTACACTTGCTTAAAACAAGTGGTTATCGTCAGGAAGGGCATCCGGATGTAGAAAACCTGCTCCAAAAATTCAATGCTATGTCGAAAAGAAATATCAATGGTGGTGCTGAAGCGAGCGTTAGATGCAGAATCCAGGCCACATGGAATAAATGGAAAGTCGTAGCTGGTCTACTGATGCAAATGAGTTTACCATTACCAACCCGCAGTCGACTGTATATACCAGCGCTGTGTACGCCCAGTCCTGCTGTATGGATCAGAAACATGGGCAATGACAAAAAGCATAGAAAACGCTTTAAACAGAACTGAAATGAAATTGCTTCGCTGGATGCTTGGTTTGCGCCTGACCGACAAAATTAGCAACGAAGAAATTCTTAGAAGACTTACAATGGACATTATCCAGAATACACTGCGGACTTGCAGATTGCGCTGGCTAGGACATGTCGAAAGAAGCCAGGACGGTAATGTCATATCAGTCAAAAACCTGGTGGCGCCTGGAAAACTGCCAAGAGGCCGGCCGAAGACAACGTGGATGAAGACAATTAAAAAGGACTTGGCTGTCAAAAATCTACGCATGGAAGACACTCATGATCGGGTGAAATGGCGACATAGCATCAAACGTCCAAGCCCAATTGGGAAAAACGACGTAAAACGGGATGAGTGAGTGAGTGAGTCGATTTCTTTTCGAAAACTTGCATTTTTTGAAAAGTTTCAGGTCTTTTTTTGCCATGTTTTTGACACAAATTGGAGGTCATTTAGCCCTCCCCTTTTGAAATAGCCGAGGAACCTCTCCTGAATTTCGAAGCGTTATATTTATAAGACTCCATCCGCCAAAGACTTTAAAATTGAAAATTTTTACGCCATCGAAACGGCGGGCTACCTTCAACCAAATTTTCAGTTGCTACATATGTAAATGCCTGGAGGCCAAAATTTGTGCCAGCAGGAATGTATTTCCTTATCTGAACTATGATTGGGTCGGAAAATTCAATTGAAATAAATATTTTTTATGTAAGTTTGTGTAGTTTTATGATCGATTCTTTCTATTCTAAATCGGATCTGCAAATTGGTTAGCAAATTTTACAAAATTCGTCAAACCATCTTAACGAAATTTATAAAAATTGATATACAAAAATTTCTAAAAAAAATTAATTTTAAGACACCTACATACGTAATCAGAAAATAATGATAATCAATATGACACATTGGAGCAATTAAAGCGGGTTGACCTGAAAAAAACTAGTAAAACGCTTTTAAATCATGTTATATACATAAGTTAAGTTAAAGGAACGGCTTTTCACCCACAGTGGGTATTACCTGCACATCAGAGACGTGTTTCTCGCTGAGATACCGCAAGGGGTCGCGACTCCCAAGGGCTATATACATATGTACGTGTTTTCGCATACGAAAAAGCTATATACGGGTGTAAGAATTAATCATTTTTCCACACAAGTGATATACTTTACGGCTTTTACCATATTATAAAGGATTGAAATTTTTGGAGGAGAGACCAAAAACGCATTACAAAATAGAAAAAATTAAAAAATGTAATAAAATCGCAAATTTTTGCCGAAAAATATTCGATAACACATGCTTGGCTTCGATAGGGATGAGCTGATGAACGACTTTGCATTAGTATTTATTTACTGTTTATTTATTATTTAATTTTCAATTCTTTATTAATTAATACCTTTACTTACCATTTATTGATTTTCAGTGAATATTTTTAGATGTTTCTTACTGTATTGCATGTTAAACACTGCACCGAGCTCAATAACCTGCCGTCGAATACATCCGACACAATGCTGCGAAAGCGCAATGGTTTGTGTCGAGGCACTGGAAAACAATAATGAGTAAACAAGGTAACACAAAGATTCGAAAGTTGAACAAAAAAGTAAAAAAGTGGTAAAGAAAATATAATTAAAAGTGGTTAAAGAGCGGAGTGAAAAACGTGCAATTAAATGGTTCAATTAATAAGTCATTCATGCGTGTGTAAATGACCAAAATTCACGAGCCAGTAATAAAAAAATTAATTCAAAGCTAAAAATTGATAGAAAAATAGAAAAAGGGATAAATTATGAAAATGCGGATAGAAAAATCGGAAAGCATGAACATAAGACAGGATTGGTGATTCAGTGTTCGGCATGAAAGTTGAGGCAACATTATTGTAAGATTAATGTTAGATGATGCATCGCGAGCGCCACGTTTTGTCCATTATTCTGCATTTACTTGTTTTTTTATTAAAGGATGATACTCTCTTTAATTATGAAAATATAAATTATGAAAAAGGATAAATTGTGAAAAAAACGGATAGAAAAATGGAAAAGCATGTGCATAAGAGAGGATTGATGATACGAGTACAGTGCTCGCCATGAAAGTTGAGACAACATTATTGTAAGATTAATCTTACATTAATGCGGCGAAGCAGACAGAGCAATTCAGTTATTAATAGCATCAAGAAAACGAAGCGCGCACGTGAATGGTTTTGAACGCGCACGTGAATGACATTGAACGCGCACGTGAATTCCATTGGATCCAAAGGCATTCACGTGCGCGCTTCGTCTTCTTGATACTATTAATAGATAAGTTGCTCCGTCTGCGTCGCCGCACTAACGGCATGTTAGAGAATAATATCCTATAATAAAAAAACAGTTTGGTACAGAATAATGGACAAAGCGCGATGCTACCGACGCATTATTTAACATTAATCTTACAATAATGGCGCATCAACTTTCATGGCGAGCACTGTAGGGAAAACGAGGAAATGGATAAAATTTAACATTTTGTTCCACTTTTCTAATGCGACAGAAGAAATTTAGGCTTTTTTAAATTTTTTGACAGTATAATACGTAATTTTTCGAGATTTTCCGTCACTGGATTTCCTCATTAGCACGTATTGACGCAAAACTTAATGAAAAAATCTGAGGCGCTTCCTTGCTTTTTGCACCTCATTTTTTACCGTTTTCTCGAATAAAGCAAGCCAGATAAGTCGAATTTGCAAGGCTGATGCGATAGAAGAACATTTTTCGTCCAGTCTTTCTTAATTATTTAGATTTTTCAAAATTATTTCACGTTTTGTATATTCATTTTAAATTAATTACAATTGAATATTTCCAATCAATTTTTTTATACTTCAAGTCATTTTTACTCCTATTTAAATTTTTAATTATTTTTTCAAGTACCCCTTTCAGGGCTGCAACGGACAGCCTTTTGACGCCTAGGCGCTCTCCTATTGGTCGAAATCGTAGGGAGTGTGGCCAAATCGGCGTTGGCTTCGAAGAAATCCACATTCGACTCCGTCCTTCTATTGGTCGATTCTTTAGTAGTCGGCAAATCAAAGCATTCGCTTTTAACAGCTCGCCTGCGTCTCAGGGTCATACTGTGGGTCGACGTCGACGCTTGGGTGATTCCCTGAAATCGATTTTATATTGCAAAACACTTAATGCGAAAACAAAAAATAAAAAAATAAAAAACAAATAAATAAATAAGAAAAATTACTAAATATATAATAAATAAAAAACAAATGAAAAATAAATAAACTAAATAACAAGATAAAATAAAAGTACAAAATGGATTAAATATCGACTAAGTGAAACGTAAGACGATCCAAAGGTGAGCTAAGAGCTGTTCCGGATTAAATTACGACCATTCTCTTCAAAATTTCGCGGCAAATTATCGGCCAGCTTGAAAATGGCGCGCGAATCAGGCACGTAGCTGGCCGTCCTACTTTGGGGGGCCAACACCAATTTTTTGGGGGAATAAGCCCAGAAAGGCAAAAATAAATCAAAATAATGTTTAAAAAGTGCTATTTTCCGATTTTTCTGAAAGTTGGGGGTCCAACTCCCCCCATTCCCCCAGGGATACGTGCCTGGCGCAAATAACTAGGAATAATTTGAAATAGCCAAATGGCTAAAAAGTTTTGCCCGAAAAAAAGGGTCAGGTGATTAAAAAATCATGAATTTTACAGTATGGCAGAATAGTTGAGCGACTGTATCCGACATGTAATAACATCTTGAAATTCAGGGAGGGTGGTAGTCGGCCATGTGAAGGGGGTAGGGGCAAATGGCCCTAAATTTTAGGCCAAAAATGTCAAAAAACATCATAAAAATAGCCAAAAAAATTGAATTTGTTGCCTAAAAGTGAAAAATTTATGTCTTGGGGTACGCCGCAAAGAATCCCGTCATTCCGCACTGGATGTCTGGAAAACTTTGTTACCAGATGTCGAATAAGTCAAAATTTCGGACAAAGAGTAATCGACTATTGTTAGGGGAAGAAAATTAGTGGACAAAAATTTTTTGACCAAAAATGGCAAAAAAGGCACATAAAAATGGCGGTTGCCCAAAATCAGGGGAGGCATAAAAAATTTCCGACTGTTGGTAGCAGGGAGAAGGGGCAAACGATTGAACGACCCGAAATTCTAAGTGGGGTTTACCGGCCATTTTCAGGGTAAATAACCTATAATTGTTGGCCAAAAATGCCCGGAAAACACATAGACAAGGTTAAAAAACGCAAGATTTTTCCCGGACTCGGGGTGGGATAAGAGTTTTTCTGGCTTTGGGGAGATTAGGGACGGCCAACTTTGGGTGGGTGTAGGGGGAGGAGACATGACACAGCATGCGAATTCTCAAAGGGGAGAGGGTAAATTTTCAAGTGCCTTTTTTAATCAAAAAAACTACCTAGAGCACAAAAACAAGAAAATTAAAAAAAATCAAAAAGTCGAACAAATTGAGCAGTTTAGTCAAAACTTTAGTATTTAAATGGCGCGAAGCACCGATAATTTGACACTTTTGAGCAAAAAATCTCGTTTAAAACAGCAGATTTTTATAAAACATTTAGAAAATTTCTGGAAGCTTTCTAAAAATCGCGAATTCTGGGAGTGGGGATGTAAAAAAATAATAAAGATTGGGCCATCATGTATGGAGGGATCCGCATTCCCCTGTCCCCCTTTTACATGTACGCCCTGCCCATGCATCTAGCAGCTTGAAATTTGAGGGGTCTGGCATTTTCAGGGGGTAAATGACCCCTAATTTTTGGTGAAAAAACGGTCAAAAAACGCCTAAAAGCAGTCAAAAATTCGATTTTTTCCAAAAAATCGGGGGTAAGGAGGCCGAAAATTATCCGGCTTTGGCGAAAAAGGATGGACGTCCGACTTTGGGTGGGGGCAGGCACGTATCTCTAGGAGAATAGAGGGTTCGGACCCCAAAAATTCAGAAAAATCAGGAAAATAGGACTTTTTAAACGTTATTTTGTGCTATTTTTGGCCGTTTTGGGTTTATTCCCCAAAAATTGGTGTTGGTCCCCCCAAATAGGACGGCCAGCTACGTGCCTGGTGGGAGACCCTCCATTCCCCCAGTTACATGTATGCGTATACCCCATCCTCCTGTAAGATGTATGTACACAAGTAGTAGGCGTGTTGAGTTTATATTATCACACCGAGTCAGAGCTCCATCCGGAATCGCACGTCTTGTAAACGTCGCCGTCGACGCTCGACGACGACGCGACGGCGTCGTTGTCGTCGGTGCGATCCTCGGACGACACGCGGCCGCGTTTCCAAAACGACGCGTTTTGTTGCCTGAGCTCCCACTCGAACACCGGCTGCTTCAAATCTTCGTGCAACGCGTCCAAGAAGCAGCGCAAGAATTCTTGCGCGTCCTAATTATTTCATTTAATTCAAATTTCAATATAAATCCGACTTTAATTTTAGTCTGATTCAGTTTACGTCAATTTAATTCAATTTTGAATCTTTTAATCTTTTAATCTAGATTAATCTTTTATCTTTTTGATCTTTTAATCTCTTACTTCAATTTAATCTATTTGGCACAATGCCATAATTATGTAGATACAATTAGCATTAATGAAAAAAATTGGTTAGCTAAATTAGCTTTAGAAAAAGTTAGTTAAAAAAATTGGTTCACCGATTTAATGCTGGGAAAATACCTTCGAAGATGCAACGTTGTGATCATCGAATTAGCCGAATCTTTATTTTTTAATACGAATTAGTAAACAAATTCAAACACGCAAGCCATGCTCGAATTCGGTCTTTTTTCGGCAAATTAAATTAATTAGCATAATTAATTCACGAGCCTTATTAACTAATCAATAATTGATTAATTAACTAATATTTTATTAATTGATAATTAATATTGATTAATTAATAATTGAAAATAATTAATAATCAATGAATAATTAAGAATTAACAAAAAATAATTAATAAATAATTAATTAATAATCATTGATCATTTATTAATTATTCAATTGATAATTATAAACTGCACAACTAATTTAATTTCTAGACCAACCTAACAAAAAAGCACAAAAAGCACGGAAAAATAGCCTAAAAGCGAAAGTTTTTGCCAAAAATCAGCGAAGGGGTTAGGATAAAAAATCTTAACCCGTAGAGGGGGTTGGAGTACGACCATGTACATGCATAGCATGGAAATTCTGGGCGGAGGGGGGCGAAATTATAGAGTGTCTTTTTTCGGTCCAAAAATGATAGGTACGCGTCAAAACATCGTCTTCCAGCGTTTCTGACGATCATAAAAAACAAAAAATTTCAAAAAAAGTGATGAAATGAAGCAACATATAGTCAAAAATGAGTATAATGGCGCGAAGCGCCGAAAATTTGACACTTTTGAGCAAATAGATAGCTAAAACGCTTAAAAATGCATATTTTCTACAAAATTAAAAAAAACTTTTTTTTGGGATCTTCCAAAAAGTCGCCAATTCTATGGGGAGAGGGTGAAAAAAACATTTTGCGGGGGAAGGTAAAATTTTTCCAGGGGGGAGATGAACCCCCTTAAACCCCCTGCCCCAAGATCATGTATGGGTACGACTGATTTTGTGTGAAGGATCCTTAAACCCCCTACCTGGATACGCAGAAGGCGAATTCTGGGAGTAAAACTTTTATTTGATAAAATATGTTGCCAATTAGACAGAGATGTCAATAATAATGGAAGAAATAGATCATTGAAATAAAACACGAGGAACATCGATAGGACGAGCTAACAGATTTAACAGAAGTTTTGAGCTGTGTGTTGACAGATACGCACTCGTACCTTCAAATTATAATCTAATTAATTAATTAAATTAATGAATGTTGATTCGGTTATAATTAATAGTGGATTAAAATTAATGTGTAAATAATTAATCGAAATTAATTAACCAACACAAAATTTTCAACTCTTAATTAAAATTTGGAAGAATTTTCCGGCCTGGCCTGGTAATTGAGTTGACGATTTACAAATAAATCAGAAAGTGACCGATTTTTATGTGGAAATTGATACACGTAACGGCTCCCACAGAATTTCGGGGGTAGGAGTCCCCAGCCATCTTTGGAGGGGGTCTTAACATTTTCCGGCTTTAAGACTACCACGCATGATCATGGGAGGTTTCATCCCCAATTGGCGATTTTTTTATAAGTCTCCAGAAATTTTCTATAAATTGGTGCAAAAAGTGCTTTTTAAGCGTTTTTAGCTATCTATTTGCTCAAAAGTGCCAAATTTTGGCGCTTCGCGCCATTATACTAATGTTTTGACCATATTTTGTCCACTTTGTCCCGACTTTTTCGATTTTTTCCGAATTTTTTGTGTTTATGCTCTTAAAAGATAAAGCATCGTACAGAAACGCTATAAAAACTATGCATTTGATGCGTACCTACCATTTTCTAGCCCAAAAAGTACTTTATAATTTCCCCTTACGAATTTCCATGCTATATTTATATTCTTTACAAGGGTACCTCAGAGAAAAGAAAAATTTAAAAATTCTCAAATTCAAGTAAAAGGACAGCAAAAATGCGTCTGTAGCACACTTTTTAGCTTCTAGACTCGAAAATTTCCGGCGCTTCGCGTTGAATTGCTTATTTTCTATCTTTTTTCTTACCTCAGAAGCCCAGATTTGACTTAAAAGTAGTGAATACGTCAAAAATTTTGGCGCTTCGCGCCGATTTATCATTTTCTGCATTAGCTTTCATTGCAAGACCGCAAAATTTAGATGCAAAGAAAAGAATTTCGAAATGTTCAGGAGTCAAACTGTAATTTGATATTGAGAAATTAGTCATACCGATAGGTTGAAGGATAGATTTTTGACATCCGAGTTTGAAATCAAGCGAGAAAATTTCTGAATTTTTTAAAATTTTCTACTTCATGTTGGCATAGATAGCGCTCAAACATGCCATTATTTTCGCGTATCTCCAAATGGTTCCCGAAATTTTGGACGTAAAAAATTTTGGGTCCTCGAACTAAAATCCTGCTTACGCCTTTGGTTACACGTATGCAATGCAGTCAAAATAGAGTAAACAGTAAAAATGATTTAAAAATGCGGTATCACGAAATAAAGCGTTTCATAGGCTATTTTCAGGGGCGGATTTAGGGGGGCGGGGGGGGCGGGCGGTCGCTCCCCCCATTGGCCCAAAATAGTGAGCAAAATTAAGCATTTTTGAGCGATTTTTAGCGATTTTCGGGTTAAAACGGCTAATTTTTCCGCCCAAGTCAGGGTTCCGCCCACCCCCTCCTTAGGGGTACCGCCCCCCCCTTAGGGAAATCCTGGATCCGCCACTGGTTCCCGAAATTATGGACTTCCAAAATTTTGGGTCCTCGAACTAAAATCCTGCTTACGCCTTTGGTTACACTTATGCAATGCTGTCAAAATAGAGTAAACAGTAAAAATGATTTTAAAAATGCGGTATCGCGAAAAAAGCGTTTCATAGGCTATTTTGACCCTTTCGTCCTTTGAATAGAAAAAAATATCGCGAAGATTAAATTTATGTATGGGTTTGGATTCTTGGGATTTAGCAATCCTCTGCCGACCATGATCTTGTGCATCTATATTTCTTCCACATAAAAAACATTTTCAACATCTCCCGTAAATTCGCGATTTTCCAAAAAAAAATCAAAAAGGTTTTAGGGCTCGTCCATCGTTTTTGAGGTTCAAAAATATACAAAAACTTTTGGTTTTACTTCTTACGCCAGAATTCTATGCTGCGTATTTGTACGGTCTCATCCCAGAAAAGTCAGAAATTTTTAGTGCGAAAGATTTTTGGTAAAAACGTGCGTTTTTTGTCGTTGTAGGCGCTTTTTTGCTATATTATGCCAAAAGCTGCAGGTCATCGGCCCCAGCCCAAAATTCTTGCGAGCTTCTAAGGCCCAAAATGACCCTAAAAACTGGTACAAGCGCCGGAGAGAGCGTTGAAACAACGTTATTACGGTTTCTGATCAATTTAAAGCGCTTTTGATTTTTTTCCATTTTTCTCTTCTGGCTTCTAGACCATACATGTAACAGGGTGACGGGCTGATTCCCCCACCCGAAGTTAGACGTCTCCCCCATCCCCCATAGCCAGAAAATTTTTGACTCCAGCGAGTTTTGGAAAAAATTGAATTTTTTCGCCGTTTTCTAGGCGTTTTTACGCCAAACATTTGAGATCATTCACCCCCCTCCAATTTCGAGCCATTACATCGTATGTTCTAGACCCTTAAGCCCCATGTGTATGTCTGTTACCCACTCCCCAGCACTGTGCTATACGGACGCTAAATCCTAAAATCGAGGCCCCACCTGTTGCTGGTAACCCCGAAAGGACGGGTAAAGCGACCGCATAATTTGGAGCAGGTCCACGGGCACCAAATAGGGCGGCGTCCGTTCCGCGCTCCAAACCTGGGCCACCAGTTTGCCGAAAGCCAGGGCCAAGCAACACGACCTATAGTCGACCGGAAGTCGGCAACTCAACACATAATCGGTGAATGGGGGGCAATTCGACAAACATTGCAAAACGGCGTTCATGTAGCACGTGTTGCCCAAATTACGTAGACCCACCAAGCCTGAGCGGATATTTTAGTCGACTAACTTTATTGACGTTATCTTAAGGCACGTATTTCTGGTGGAATGGGTGGGGGGTTAGGACTAGGGATCGACCGGAGGTCCATTTTTTCCTCCGGGCCGGAGCCGGAGCTCCGGCCATCGTCACCTCCGGCTCCGGCCGGAGCCGGAGCCGGAGGCCGAAGGCCGGAGGTGAACTTAGAATTTTCAGTGAACTAGAATTTTCACAAGCCGTAAATATAATTCATATGATGTACTGTACAGTATATAGGTTTGTATAAATACATTGCTCATGGATAAGTAAAAGATCTGTAGAAGTGAATGTTTATTATCTAGCCATGCATTTGTATACCCAAATAAACATAGCATAAAGAGCTTAGCAATGTGTCTGTATGTACTTATATCTACAATCTGTAATAGCTCAAAAAGTAAGTGAGCAGACTACGTCGCACCAAGTTTGTTATTCTGTCACTCGTAAGAGATTTATATCCATTTGTGCCCTGAATTAACGCGGACTCGGCTCGCTTTACAATCTGAAATATTCTCGTTCATTATTAAGCAAAATATATGATATAATACTTTACCAATGGTGCATTCACAATGCCACATTAGTGTTCACATTCACAGCTTCACTTATTAAACCTGTGTTTGTACAACATACATTCCCATAGGGGGTGAGGGGGGTATTACCCTGAGGGGGGGGGTATTGCCCCCATCTCAGGGTCCGAGACTTGAATCACTGTCGGACGATTTCGAGCTATCAAACATTTTCTGCACGATTTTTAGGTATAAAAGCTGCGAAGATACTAAAATTTTTTCGGCGCTTCGCGCCGACTAATACATTTCTGTTTTGTTTACCCATAAAATACCTAGAATGAACTTAAAATGATCTGAAAAGTCGAAATTTTTTATGAATTCTCATATTTTTTACTTACAAGAGTGGCGAAACTAGTCGGAATGGTACAAAAAGTAGTTAAAAATACATTTTTTCACATTAAAACATGCTATATAGGACGTTTAAGCCATTTTTCATATTTGACTTGCAAAAAAGGGTAGACTCTAAATTTAGTGGTCCTAAATTTTGGGATTTTACCCCCCTGAACTTTCGACCTTGGGAAACTATGTTGTACAAATTCACAAAATAGGCAATCTGAGTGCTAAGCTTCAAAAGAAAAGAAGAGCGTTAAAGCATTGAATGATTCGGTTCAAAAACTCCTCCGGCCTCCGGCGCCGGAGGACCAAAAAATGGCCGGAGGAGCCGGAGGCCGGAGCTCCGGTCGATCCCTAGTTAGGACCCTTCACCCAAAATTCAGAAAAATTGGAAAAATAGGACATTTTCAACGTTATATCGTGCTATTTTTGGCCTTTTTTGGGCTTAGTTCCCCAAAATTGGGGTTTGTCCTAACAAAATAGGACGACCAGCTATGTATCTGGTAATCCTAATCTTGTAGTAACTTTACACAACTCGCACGACGACCGGTTTGTTTCGCTTTCTAACGTTGAGAAATTTTGCGACTTTACAACAGCAAGTTTACAATTTTAGAACCGACTCTAAGCTCGCAATTTGAAATTTGGTACCCGAAATCCACACATGCACATTGAGGTGGGGGTATGGGGTATCCCCTACCATAACTCGTTAAAGGGATACACCCTCAGGCCGTTTTGGGACCAAACCTGTTACTCAAACCATGAAAAAGCGTTAATTCGCGTCTAACACTATAGCTTCAAATACAAGTACTAAAATTTCGAGCAGTAGACCGTCAAATTAATCCATCCGGACAATTTTCTTCCATTATTTTGTATATTTTTGACGTTGCAGGTCATTTAGTCGCCCTTATCGTCACTGTTTTCATGCAAATTTAAGCATAAATGCTCATGAAGAATGAAGTAAAACGAATTGAGTAATAAAATTTGTCAAAAATTTAACATAAGATAGACAGGTAAAAAAGACTCATTTGCCCCCCCCAGGAAACTTGGTTTAAATCCCCCCGGAACGTTTGATCGTGAGCATCTATGCTGAAATCCTCCTACACATTGAGGAAACGTTAACAGGTTCAAGAAGTAATTGTCGATTCTCAGCTAATGAGTGTCAGACTGAACGGGGTGAGAACGAAACTATAACAGAGTGGAATCAAATAACAATATTCAGGCTATTTATGCAATTTTAATTTCAATATAGAGTAACCCAATTTTTTAACAACAAGCAAGAGTTTTAAAATCAGAAAATGATAATTATAAATCACGGCTAGATGGCGTAGTTGGAAGCACGCTTGGCCGGTAACCAGGAAGCCCAGGTTCGAGTCCTGACTAGCCAAATGTTTTTCGCTATTCACGAAGGTGATCTGCTAAGAAAAAGTTAATCCCAAGAAGACCAAAAATGAAAGTTATACGCAAAAATGGGGGAACAGAAACTTAGATTAATAAAGATATTTAATAACCAAAAAAAATCGAGAACAAATCATAAATGCACAAGGTCGGGGTGTTCAGGGAGAGGCGAATTCCGGCATTTATACTACAATACTTTTTTATTAAGCAAATTAGGTAGAAATCGGTTCAAAAGTACTATTTTGGGCAAAAATAATCCGACAGAATACATGTAACAGGGGGATGCGGCATCCCCCACCCAAACTTGGACGTCGACCCTCCCCCCAGAGCCAGAAAATTTTGACCCCCCATGAGTCTTGGAAAAAATCGAATTTTTTGGCCGTTTTTGGCCAAAAATTAGAGGTCATTCACCCCGCCTCCCCAATTTCGAGCCGTTACACGTATGCCGGACAGTACCTAAATTTTGCACTTTCAGCGGGAGGTAATACCCCACTCTCAACCCACCCAATGTGCATGTATGGAACGAATGCTGTTCGGACTTAAGCACACATAATTTAGAAAGCGATAACCCACAAACTATAAAAAATGTGATAAAAATTCTTATATCGATTTTCATACCCGTTTATAATTCGTCAATCTTTAAGCCAAAAATGTAAAATAATTGGAATAGGCGTAAAAAATGAAATTAATTCTCAGATAACATTTCAAAATTTTCGTTTTAACATTACAAAATCATTTCAAAGAACATGTCCCCATAAAAGTTAAAGATATTTTATCATGATTTACAATAAAAAAGTCATCTTTTTTAGGTCTTTATTTACTTTGATTCATATATTTATTTACATTATACATATTTCGAGTTATTGCACGGCTGTTAATGAGGGATCCGTAACCCAAAGGCAATTCCCATCCCCCTAGTACAAAGCCCTCTTAACCGTCCACGCAAGTTTTGGTAAATGATGGAATTTCGGTAATTTATGGTGCTTTTTGCATACAATGCTTCAAGAACATCACTAACACCTCATCTCAGCCTCCCCAGAAAAATTGAAAAGACCACCCTACCTCAAAATTTCGAGCTGTCACACGTATGGTCAGAAATCATTAAAAAATTATCAAAAAAAAAGGAAAAGAACCTAATTTGCATATAAGGAATCGTGAAGGCAAAAGGGACCGAAATTTTTTAAAACTAGATTAAATAAAAATGCATTTATAACGAAAAAAGTCCAAATTCGAAAATTAATCGTAGGAGATACCCCGAGTTTCGCGTTCCTTGGCCGCAGATTCTGATAAATAATCAGGAACTGCCGTTATACGCTCTCTTTCGTTAAATAAACGACCGGCGGCTATTAAATTTGGCACATTGTGGTCGGTCGCCAAATTAGAATTACTCAACTCGGCTTTTCTTGCACGCGTAACTACGCTACTCGCGCAGACGGCGTTTAATGCTTGAACGGATAATCGGCTGAGAAAACGCAAAGATTACGAGTTTACTTTATTTTTAAATGTGTTAAAATTTTTTTTGAATTCTTGAAATTAACTTAATCAGACAAATCACGGGCAGATCAAAGGAAGTATGTGTTAACGTGTTAACGCCGTAATAAAAATTCAGCAGTTTAAACTTGCTGAGCTGAGTGACCCCACCATTAACGGTCTGGGAGAGGCGGGTTTGGGGCGAGTTTCCATCAAACCTGGGCGTGGGGGGTTTAGGGGGTATGCATCATTCCGAGAAACCAAGATACCACCCAGAAATCAAAATAACCCTCACAATTCAATTTTTGAATTTTTTTTTGTTTTTTTTTCGCAATTTTTCGATGCCAATGGATATTGCTTGATGAGAAACGTTGAAAAATGGTGTTTTTTCGCCATGCCGCCATTGTTAAGGCCATTTTCCGACCATTAAAGAAATCTTGCACCTC
The DNA here is from genome assembly GCA_036768485.1 of Mermis nigrescens. NCBI lineage: Eukaryota > Metazoa > Nematoda > Enoplea > Mermithida > Mermithidae > Mermis > Mermis nigrescens. The sequence continues at coordinate 3,828,885 of JAVLUZ010000150.1, read as the reverse complement.
CCCAGAGCTTTGGTGCCGCCCACTTACGGTTTCCATCACTCTCCACAGCGATTTTTAACTCTCCCCCAGAATTTTTCTACTCCCTCCAGAATATGCGATTTCCGAAAAAAGTTCTTAATAAAAGAGCTGGGAAAATAAGTTTGTTGTTGAGCGCAGCAGCCGCCTTTAATCACATTGCACATCAGAAAAGTCCTAATTGGCCATATGTGTACTGTAAAAAAGCAGAAACACAAAAAACGAGTAGTCAAATTTTGCAAATTTCAAAATCAAAAAACAATAACAGTGTATAAAAAATTAAACTATTGTAATTTCTTTTTAAAATTTTAACATTAAATCCCCAGATTTTAATTAGAAATCTGACTTTCTCATTTTTGAGGCGAATTTGAATCTATTACACATCGTGATACAAAAACTATCAAAGTACGACAGATAGTTAGACTATGCATTATGAGTTAAGCTGACAGTCAGACATTACACTTTTTAAAAATCAATTTAATGGAGCGAAAATAAGTTTGTTGTTGAGCGCGGCCATAACAATCACATTGCACATCAGAAAAGTCCTAATTGGCCATATGTGTACTGTAAAAACGCAGAAACACAAAAAAACGAGTAGTCGGATTTTTGCAGATTTCAAAACTCAAAAAACAATAACAGTGTATAAAAAAATTAAGCTATTGTAAAATTTCAGTTTAGAATTTTAACATTAAATCCCCCAGATTTAATTAGAGAAATCTGACTTTCTCATTTTGAGCAGAATTTGAATCTATTACACATCGTGATAAACTATCAAGTGCGACAGATAGTTAGACAATGCATTATGAGTTAAGCTGACAGTCAGACTTTACACTTTTTAAAAATCAATTTAATGGAGCGAAAATATAGTTTGATGTTGAGCGCAGCCATATAACAATCACATTGCACATCAAGAAAAGTCCTAATTTGGCCATATGTTGTACTGTAAAAAGAGACGAGAAACACAAAAAACGAGTAGTCAGAATTTTGCAGATTTCAAAATCAAAAAACAATAACAGTGTATAAAAAAATTAAACTATTGTAATTTCTTTTTAAAATTTTAACATTAAATCCCCCCAGATTTAATTAGAAATCTGACTTTCTCATTTTGAGCAGAATTTGAATCTATTACACATCGTGATAAACTATCAAGTACGACAGATAGTTAGACTATGCATTATGAGTTAAGCTGACAGTCAGACTTTACACTTTTTAAGAATCAATTTAATGGAGCGAAAATAAGTTTGTGTTGAGGCGCAGCCATAACAATCACATTGCACATCAGAAAAGTCTAATTGGCCATATGTGTACTGTAAAAAGCAGAAACACAAAAAACGAGTAGTCAAATTTTGCAGATTTCAAAATCAAAAAACAATAACAGTGTATAAAAAAATTAAACTATTGTAATTTCCTTTTAAAATTTTAACATTAAATCCCCCAGATTTAATTAGAGAAATCTGACTTTCTCATTTTGAGCAGAATTTGAATCTATTACACATCGTGATAAACTATCAAGTGCGACAGATAGTTAGACTATGCATTATGAGTTAAGCTGACAGTCAGACTTTACACTTTTTAAGAATCAATTTAATGGAGCGAAAAATAGTTTGAGGAGCGCAGCCATAACAATCACATTGCACATCAGAAAAGTCCTAATTGGCCATATGTGTACTGTAAAAAAGCAGAAACACAAAAAACTAGTAGTCAGATTTTGCAGATTTCAAAATCAAAAAACAATAACAGTGTATAAAAAAATTAAACTATTGTAATTTCTTTTTAAATTTTTAACATTAAATCCCCCCAGATTTAATTAGAGAAATCTGACTTTCTCATTTTGAGCAGAATTTGAATCTATTGCACATCGTGATAAACTATCAAGTGCGACAGATAGTTAGACTATGCATTATGAGTTAAGCTGACAGTCAGACTTTACACTTTTTAAGAATCAATTTAATAGAGCGAAAAATAGTTTGAGGAGCGCAGCCATAACAATCACGTTGCACATCAAGAAAAGTCTAATTGGCCATATGTGTACTGTAAAAAAGCAGAAACACAAAAAACGAGTAGTCAAATTTTGCAGATTTCAAAATCAAAAAACAATAACAGTGTATAAAAAAATTAAACTATTGTAATTTCTTTTTAAAATTTTAACATTAAATCCCCCCAGATTTAATTAGAGAAATCTGACTTTCTCATTTTGAGCAGAATTTGAATCTATTACACATCGTGATAAACTATCAAGTGCGACAGATAGTTAGACTATGCATTATGAGTTAAGCTGACAGTCAGACTTTACACTTTTTAAGAATCAATTTAATAGAGCGAAAAATAGTTTGAGGAGCGCAGCCATAACAATCACATTGCACATCAGAAAAGTCCTAATTGGCCATATGTGTACTGTAAAAAACCAGATACACAAAAAACGAGTAGTCGGATTTTGCAGATTTCAAAACTAAAAAACAATAACAGTGTATAAAAAAAGTAAACTATTGTAATTTCTTTTTAAAATTTTAACATTAAATCCTCCTAGATTTAATTAGAGAAATCTGACTTTCTCATTTTGAGCAGAATTTGAATCTATTACACATCGTGATAAACTATCAAGTGCGACAGATAGTTAGACTATGCATTATGAGTTAAGCTGACAGTCAGACTTTACACTTTTTAAGAATCAATTTAATAGAGCGAAAAATAGTTTGAGGAGCCGCAGCCATAACAATCACATTGCACATCAGAAAAGTCCTAATTGGCCATATGTGTACTGTAAAAAACCAGAAACACAAAAAAACGAGTAGTCGGATTTTGCAGATTTCAAAACTCAAAAAACAATAACAGTGTATAAAAAAAGTAAACTATTGTAATTTCTTTTTAAAATTTTAACATTAAATCCCCCCAGATTTAATTAGAGAAATCTGACTTTCTCATTTTGAGCAGAATTTGAATCTATTACACATCGTGATAAACTATCAAGTGCGACAGATAGTTAGACTATGCATTATGAGTTAAGCTGACAGTCAGACTTTACACTTTTTAAGAATCAATTTAATAGAGCGAAAAATAGTTTGAGGAGCGCAGCCATAACAATCACATTGCACATCAGAAAAGTCCTAATTGGCCATATGTGTACTGTAAAAAAGCAGAAACACAAAAAACGAGTAGTCAAATTTTGCAGATTTCAAAATCAAAAAACAATAACAGTGTATAAAAAAAGTAAACTATTGTAATTTCTTTTTAAAATTTTAACATTAAATCCCCCTAGATTTAATTAGAGAAATCTGACTTTCTCATTTTGAGCAGAATTTGAATCTATTACACATCGTGATAAACTATCAAGTGCGACAGATAGTTAGACTATGCATTATGAGTTAAGCTGACAGTCAGACTTTACACTTTTTAAGAATCAATTTAATAGAGCGAAAAATAGTTTGAGGAGCGCAGCCATAACAATCACATTGCACATCAGAAAAGTCCTAATTGGCCATATGTGTACTGTAAAAAACCAGATACACAAAAAACGAGTAGTCGGATTTTGCAGATTTCAAAACTAAAAAAACAATAACAGTGTATAAAAAAAGTAAACTATTGTAATTTCTTTTTAAAATTTTAACATTAAATCCCCCCAGATTTAATTAGAGAAATCTGACTTTCTCATTTTGAGCAGAATTTGAATCTATTACACATCGTGATAAACTATCAAGTGCGACAGATAGTTAGACTATGCATTATGAGTTAAGCTGACAGTCAGACTTTACACTTTTTAAGAATCAATTTAATAGAGCGAAAAATAAGTTTGAGGAGCGCAGCCATAACAATCACATTGCACATCAGAAAAGTCCTAATTGGCCATATGTGTACTGTAAAAAACCAGAAACACAAAAAACGAGTAGTCAAATTTTGCAGATTTCAAAATCAAAAAACAATAACAGTGTATAAAAAAATTAAACTATTGTAATTTCTTTTAAAATTTTAACATTAAATCCCCCCAGATTTAATTAGAGAAATCTGACTTTCTCATTTTGAGCAGAATTTGAATCTATTACACATCGTGATAAACTATCAAGTGCGACAGATAGTTAGACTATGCATTATGAGTTAAGCTGACAGTCAGACTTTACACTTTTTAAGAATCAATTTAATAGAGCGAAAAATAGTTTGAGGAGCGCAGCCATAACAATCACATTGCACATCAGAAAAGTCCTAATTGGCCATATGTGTACTGTAAAAAAGCAGAAACACAAAAAACGAGTAGTCAAATTTTGCAGATTTCAAAATCAAAAAACAATAACAGTGTATAAAAAAAGTAAACTATTGTAATTTCTTTTTAAAATTTTAACATTAAATCCCCCAGATTTAATTAGAGAAATCTGACTTTCTCATTTTGAGCAGAATTTGAATCTATTACACATCGTGATAAACTATCAAGTGCGACAGATAGTTAGACTATGCATTATGAGTTAAGCTGACAGTCAGACTTTACACTTTTTAAGAATCAATTTAATGGAGCGAAAAATAGTTTGAGGAGCGCAGCCATAACAATCACATTGCACATCAGAAAAGTCCTAATTGGCCATATGTGTACTGTAAAAAACCAGATACACAAAAAACGAGTAGTCGGATTTTGCAGATTTCAAAACTAAAAAACAATAACAGTGTATAAAAAAGTAAACTATTGTAATTTCTTTTTAAAATTTTAACATTAAATCCCCCCAGATTTAATTAGAGAAATCTGACTTTCTCATTTTGAGCAGAATTTGAATCTATTACACATCGTGATAAACTATCAAGTGCGACAGATAGTTAGACTATGCATTATGAGTTAAGCTGACAGTCAGACTTTACACTTTTTAAGAATCAATTTAATAGAGCGAAAAATAGTTTGAGGAGCGCAGCCATAACAATCACATTGCACATCAGAAAAGTCCTAATTGGCCATATGTGTACTGTAAAAAAGCAGAAACACAAAAAAACGAGTAGTCAAATTTTGCAGATTTCAAAATCAAAAAACAATAACAGTGTATAAAAAAATTAAACTATTGTAATTTCTTTTTAAAATTTTAACATTAAATCCCCCCAGATTTAATTAGAGAAATCTGACTTTCTCATTTTGAGCAGAATTTGAATCTATTACACATCGTGATAAACTATCAAGTGCGACAGATAGTTAGACTATGCATTATGAGTTAAGCTGACAGTCAGACTTTACACTTTTTAAAAATCAATTTAATGGAGCGAAAATAAGTTTGTTGTTGAGCGCAGCCATAACAATCACATTGCACATCAGAAAAGTCCTAATTGGCCATATGTGTACTGTAAAAAACCAGATACACAAAAAACGAGTAGTCGGATTTTGCAGATTTCAAAACTAAAAAACAATAACAGTGTATAAAAAAAGTAAACTATTGTAATTTCTTTTTAAAATTTTAACATTAAATCCCCCCAGATTTAATTAGAGAAATCTGACTTTCTCATTTTGAGCAGAATTTGAATCTATTACACATCGTGATAAACTATCAAGTGCGACAGATAGTTAGACTATGCATTATGAGTTAAGCTGACAGTCAGACTTTACACTTTTTAAAAATCAATTTAATGGAGCGAAAATAAGTTTGTTGTTGAGCGCAGCCATAACAATCACATTGCACATCAGAAAAGTCCTAATTGGCCATATGTGTACTGTAAAAAAGCAGAAACACAAAAAACGAGTAGTCAAATTTTGCAGATTTCAAAATCAAAAAACAATAACAGTGTATAAAAAAATTAAACTATTGTAATTTCTTTTTAAAATTTTAACATTAAATCCCCCAGATTTAATTAGAGAAATCTGACTTTCTCATTTTGAGCAGAATTTGAATCTATTACACATCGTGATAAACTATCAAGTGCGACAGATAGTTAGACTATGCATTATGAGTTAAGCTGACAGTCAGACTTTACACTTTTTAAGAATCAATTTAATAGAGCGAAAATATAGTTTGATGTTGAGCGCAGCCATAACAATCACATTGCACATCAGAAAAGTCCTAATTGGCCATATGTGTACTGTAAAAAAGCAGAAACACAAAAAACTAGTAGTCAAATTTTGCAGATTTCAAAATCAAAAAACAATAACAGTGTATAAAAAATTAAACTATTGTAATTTCTTTTTAAAATTTTAACATTAAATCCCCCCAGATTTAATTAGAGAAATCTGACTTTCTCATTTTGAGCAGAATTTGAATCTATTACACATCGTGATAAACTATCAAGTGCGACAGATAGTTAGACTATGCATTATGAGTTAAGCTGACAGTCAGACTTTACACTTTTTAAGAATCAATTTAATAGAGCGAAAAATAGTTTGAGGAGCGCAGCCATAACAATCACATTGCACATCAGAAAAGTCCTAATTGGCCATATGTGTACTGTAAAAAACCAGATACACAAAAAACGAGTAGTCGGATTTTGCAGATTTCAAAACTAAAAAACAATAACAGTGTATAAAAAAAGTAAACTATTGTAATTTCTTTTTAAAATTTTAACATTAAATCCCCCCAGATTTAATTAGAGAAATCTGACTTTCTCATTTTGAGCAGAATTTGAATCTATTACACATCGTGATAAACTATCAAGTGCGACAGATAGTTAGACTATGCATTATGAGTTAAGCTGACAGTCAGACTTTACACTTTTTAAGAATCAATTTAATAGAGCGAAAAATAGTTTGAGGAGCGCAGCCATAACAATCACATTGCACATCAGAAAAGTCCTAATTGGCCATATGTGTACTGTAAAAAACCAGATACACAAAAAACGAGTAGTCGGATTTTGCAGATTTCAAAACTCAAAAAACAATAACAGTGTATAAAAAAATTAAACTATTGTAATTTCTTTTTAAAATTTTAACATTAAATCCCCCCAGATTTAATTAGAGAAATCTGACTTTCTCATTTTGAGCAGAATTTGAATCTATTACACATCGTGATAAACTATCAAGTGCGACAGATAGTTAGACTATGCATTATGAGTTAAGCTGACAGTCAGACTTTACACTTTTTAAGAATCAATTTAATGGAGCGAAAAATAAGTTTGTAGTTGAGCGCAGCCATAACAATCACATTGCACATCAGAAAAGTCCTAATTGGCCATATGTGTACTGTAAAAAACCAGATACACAAAAAACGAGTAGTCGGATTTTGCAGATTTCAAAACTAAAAAACAATAACAGTGTATAAAAAAAGTAAACTATTGTAATTTCTTTTTAAAATTTTAACATTAAATCCCCCCAGATTTAATTAGAGAAATCTGACTTTCTCATTTTGAGCAGAATTTGAATCTATTACACATCGTGATAAACTATCAAGTGCGACAGATAGTTAGACTATGCATTATGAGTTAAGCTGACAGTCAGACTTTACACTTTTTAAAAATCAATTTAATGGAGCGAAAAATAGTTTGAGGAGCGCAGCCATAACAATCACATTGCACATCAGAAAAGTCCTAATTGGCCATATGTGTACTGTAAAAAAGCAGAAACACAAAAAACGAGTAGTCAAATTTTGCAGATTTCAAAATCAAAAAACAATAACAGTGTATAAAAAAATTAAACTATTGTAATTTCTTTTTAAAATTTTAACATTAAATCCCCCCAGATTTAATTAGAGAAATCTGACTTTCTCATTTTGAGCAGAATTTGAATCTATTACACATCGTGATAAACTATCAAGTGCGACAGATAGTTAGACTATGCATTATGAGTTAAGCTGACAGTCAGACTTTACACTTTTTAAGAATCAATTTAATAGAGCGAAAAATAAGTTTGATGTTGAGCGCAGCCATAACAATCACATTGCACATCAGAAAAGTCCTAATTGGCCATATGTGTACTGTAAAAAACCAGATACACAAAAAACGAGTAGTCGGATTTTGCAGATTTCAAAACTAAAAAACAATAACAGTGTATAAAAAAAGTAAACTATTGTAATTTCTTTTTAAAATTTTAACATTAAATCCCCCCAGATTTAATTAGAGAAATCTGACTTTCTCATTTTGAGCAGAATTTGAATCTATTACACATCGTGATAAACTATCAAGTGCGACAGATAGTTAGACTATGCATTATGAGTTAAGCTGACAGTCAGACTTTACACTTTTTAAGAATCAATTTAATAGAGCGAAAAATAGTTTGAGGAGCGCAGCCATAACAATCACATTGCACATCAGAAAAGTCCTAATTGGCCATATGTGTACTGTAAAAAAGCAGAAACACAAAAAACGAGTAGTCAAATTTTGCAGATTTCAAAATCAAAAAACAATAACAGTGTATAAAAAAAGTAAACTATTGTAATTTCTTTTTAAAATTTTAACATTAAATCCCCCAGATTTAATTAGAGAAATCTGACTTTCTCATTTTGAGCAGAATTTGAATCTATTACACATCGTGATAAACTATCAAGTGCGACAGATAGTTAGACTATGCATTATGAGTTAAGCTGACAGTCAGACTTTACACTTTTTAAGAATCAATTTAATAGAGCGAAAAATAGTTTGAGGAGCGCAGCCATAACAATCACATTGCACATCAGAAAAGTCCTAATTGGCCATATGTGTACTGTAAAAAAGCAGAAACACAAAAAACGAGTAGTCAAATTTTGCAGATTTCAAAATCAAAAAACAATAACAGTGTATAAAAAAAGTAAACTATTGTAATTTCTTTTTAAAATTTTAACATTAAATCCCCCCAGATTTAATTAGAGAAATCTGACTTTCTCATTTTGAGCAGAATTTGAATCTATTACACATCGTGATAAACTATCAAGTGCGACAGATAGTTAGACTATGCATTATGAGTTAAGCTGACAGTCAGACTTTACACTTTTTAAGAATCAATTTAATAGAGCGAAAAATAGTTTGAGGAGCGCAGCCATAACAATCACATTGCACATCAGAAAAGTCCTAATTGGCCATATGTGTACTGTAAAAAACCAGATACACAAAAAACGAGTAGTCGGATTTTGCAGATTTCAAAACTCAAAAAACAATAACAGTGTATAAAAAAAGTAAACTATTGTAATTTCTTTTTAAAATTTTAACATTAAATCCCCCCAGATTTAATTAGAGAAATCTGACTTTCTCATTTTGAGCAGAATTTGAATCTATTACACATCGTGATAAACTATCAAGTGCGACAGATAGTTAGACTATGCATTATGAGTTAAGCTGACAGTCAGACTTTACACTTTTTAAGAATCAATTTAATAGAGCGAAAAATAGTTTGAGGAGCGCAGCCATAACAATCACATTGCACATCAGAAAAGTCCTAATTGGCCATATGTGTACTGTAAAAAACCAGATACACAAAAAACGAGTAGTCGGATTTTGCAGATTTCAAAACTCAAAAAACAATAACAGTGTATAAAAAAAGTAAACTATTGTAATTTCTTTTTAAAATTTTAACATTAAATCCCCCTAGATTTAATTAGAGAAATCTGACTTTCTCATTTTGAGCAGAATTTGAATCTATTACACATCGTGATAAACTATCAAGTGCGACAGATAGTTAGACTATGCATTATGAGTTAAGCTGACAGTCAGACTTTACACTTTTTAAGAATCAATTTAATAGAGCGAAAAATAGTTTGAGGAGCGCAGCCATAACAATCACATTGCACATCAGAAAAGTCCTAATTGGCCATATGTGTACTGTAAAAAACCAGATACACAAAAAACGAGTAGTCGGATTTTGCAGATTTCAAAACTAAAAAACAATAACAGTGTATAAAAAAAGTAAACTATTGTAATTTCTTTTTAAAATTTTAACATTAAATCCCCCCAGATTTAATTAGAGAAATCTGACTTTCTCATTTTGAGCAGAATTTGAATCTATTACACATCGTGATAAACTATCAAGTGCGACAGATAGTTAGACTATGCATTATGAGTTAAGCTGACAGTCAGACTTTACACTTTTTAAGAATCAATTTAATAGAGCGAAAAATAGTTTGTAGGAGCGCAGCCATAACAATCACATTGCACATCAGAAAAGTCCTAATTGGCCATATGTGTACTGTAAAAAACCAGATACACAAAAAAACGAGTAGTCGGATTTTGCAGATTTCAAAACTAAAAAACAATAACAGTGTATAAAAAAAGTAAACTATTGTAATTTCTTTTTAAAATTTTAACATTAAATCCCCCTAGATTTAATTAGAGAAATCTGACTTTCTCATTTTGAGCAGAATTTGAATCTATTACACATCGTGATAAACTATCAAGTGCGACAGATAGTTAGACTATGCATTATGAGTTAAGCTGACAGTCAGACTTTACACTTTTTAAGAATCAATTTAATAGAGCGAAAAATAGTTTGAGGAGCGCAGCCATAACAATCACATTGCACATCAGAAAAGTCCTAATTGGCCATATGTGTACTGTAAAAAACCAGATACACAAAAAACGAGTAGTCGGATTTTGCAGATTTCAAAACTAAAAAACAATAACAGTGTATAAAAAAAGTAAACTATTGTAATTTCTTTTTAAAATTTTAACATTAAATCCCCCCAGATTTAATTAGAGAAATCTGACTTTCTCATTTTGAGCAGAATTTGAATCTATTACACATCGTGATAAACTATCAAGTGCGACAGATAGTTAGACTATGCATTATGAGTTAAGCTGACAGTCAGACTTTACACTTTTTAAGAATCAATTTAATAGAGCGAAAAATAGTTTGTAGGAGCGCAGCCATAACAATCACATTGCACATCAGAAAAGTCCTAATTGGCCATATGTGTACTGTAAAAAACCAGATACACAAAAAACGAGTAGTCGGATTTTGCAGATTTCAAAACTAAAAAACAATAACAGTGTATAAAAAAAGTAAACTATTGTAATTTCTTTTTAAAATTTTAACATTAAATCCCCCTAGATTTAATTAGAGAAATCTGACTTTCTCATTTTGAGCAGAATTTGAATCTATTACACATCGTGATAAACTATCAAGTGCGACAGATAGTTAGACTATGCATTATGAGTTAAGCTGACAGTCAGACTTTACACTTTTTAAGAATCAATTTAATAGAGCGAAAAATAGTTTGAGGAGCGCAGCCATAACAATCACATTGCACATCAGAAAAGTCCTAATTGGCCATATGTGTACTGTAAAAAACCAGATACACAAAAAACGAGTAGTCGGATTTTGCAGATTTCAAAACTAAAAAACAATAACAGTGTATAAAAAAAGTAAACTATTGTAATTTCTTTTTAAAATTTTAACATTAAATCCCCCTAGATTTAATTAGAGAAATCTGACTTTCTCATTTTGAGCAGAATTTGAATCTATTACACATCGTGATAAACTATCAAGTGCGACAGATAGTTAGACTATGCATTATGAGTTAAGCTGACAGTCAGACTTTACACTTTTTAAGAATCAATTTAATAGAGCGAAAAATAGTTTGAGGAGCGCAGCCATAACAATCACATTGCACATCAGAAAAGTCCTAATTGGCCATATGTGTACTGTAAAAAACGCAGAAACACAAAAAACGAGTAGTCAAATTTTGCAGATTTCAAAATCTAAAAAACAATAACAGTGTATAAAAAAAGTAAACTATTGTAATTTCTTTTTAAAATTTTAACATTAAATCCCCCCAGATTTAATTAGAGAAATCTGACTTTCTCATTTTGAGCAGAATTTGAATCTATTACACATCGTGATAAACTATCAAGTGCGACAGATAGTTAGACTATGCATTATGAGTTAAGCTGACAGTCAGACTTTACACTTTTTAAGAATCAATTTAATAGAGCGAAAAATAGTTTGAGGAGCGCAGCCATAACAATCACATTGCACATCAGAAAAGTCCTAATTGGCCATATGTGTACTGTAAAAAACCAGATACACAAAAAACGAGTAGTCGGATTTTGCAGATTTCAAAACTAAAAAACAATAACAGTGTATAAAAAAAGTAAACTATTGTAATTTCTTTTTAAAATTTTAACATTAAATCCCCCTAGATTTAATTAGAGAAATCTGACTTTCTCATTTTGAGCAGAATTTGAATCTATTACACATCGTGATAAACTATCAAGTGCGACAGATAGTTAGACTATGCATTATGAGTTAAGCTGACAGTCAGACTTTACACTTTTTAAGAATCAATTTAATAGAGCGAAAAATAGTTTGAGGAGCGCAGCCATAACAATCACATTGCACATCAGAAAAGTCCTAATTGGCCATATGTGTACTGTAAAAAACCAGATACACAAAAAACGAGTAGTCGGATTTTGCAGATTTCAAAACTCAAAAAACAATAACAGTGTATAAAAAAAGTAAACTATTGTAATTTCTTTTTAAAATTTTAACATTAAATCCCCCCAGATTTAATTAGAGAAATCTGACTTTCTCATTTTGAGCAGAATTTGAATCTATTACACATCGTGATAAACTATCAAGTGCGACAGATAGTTAGACTATGCATTATGAGTTAAGCTGACAGTCAGACTTTACACTTTTTAAGAATCAATTTAATAGAGCGAAAAATAGTTTGAGGAGCGCAGCCATAACAATCACATTGCACATCAGAAAAGTCCTAATTGGCCATATGTGTACTGTAAAAAAGCAGAAACACAAAAAACGAGTAGTCAAATTTTGCAGATTTCAAAATCAAAAAACAATAACAGTGTATAAAAAAAGTAAACTATTGTAATTTCTTTTTAAAATTTTAACATTAAATCCCCCCAGATTTAATTAGAGAAATCTGACTTTCTCATTTTGAGCAGAATTTGAATCTATTACACATCGTGATAAACTATCAAGTGCGACAGATAGTTAGACTATGCATTATGAGTTAAGCTGACAGTCAGACTTTACACTTTTTAAGAATCAATTTAATAGAGCGAAAAATAGTTTGAGGAGCGCAGCCATAACAATCACATTGCACATCAGAAAAGTCCTAATTGGCCATATGTGTACTGTAAAAAAGCAGAAACACAAAAAACGAGTAGTCAAATTTTGCAGATTTCAAAATCAAAAAACAATAACAGTGTATAAAAAAAGTAAACTATTGTAATTTCTTTTTAAAATTTTAACATTAAATCCCCCCAGATTTAATTAGAGAAATCTGACTTTCTCATTTTGAGCAGAATTTGAATCTATTACACATCGTGATAAACTATCAAGTGCGACAGATAGTTAGACTATGCATTATGAGTTAAGCTGACAGTCAGACTTTACACTTTTTAAGAATCAATTTAATAGAGCGAAAAATAGTTTGAGGAGCGCAGCCATAACAATCACATTGCACATCAGAAAAGTCCTAATTGGCCATATGTGTACTGTAAAAAAGCAGAAACACAAAAAACGAGTAGTCAAATTTTGCAGATTTCAAAATCAAAAAACAATAACAGTGTATAAAAAAATTAAACTATTGTAATTTCTTTTTAAAATTTTAACATTAAATCCCCCCAGATTTAATTAGAGAAATCTGACTTTCTCATTTTGAGCAGAATTTGAATCTATTACACATCGTGATAAACTATCAAGTGCGACAGATAGTTAGACTATGCATTATGAGTTAAGCTGACAGTCAGACTTTACACTTTTTAAAAATCAATTTAATGGAGCGAAAAATAGTTTGAGGAGCGCAGCCATAACAATCACATTGCACATCAGAAAAGTCCTAATTGGCCATATGTGTACTGTAAAAAAGCAGAAACACAAAAAACGAGTAGTCAAATTTTGCAGATTTCAAAATCAAAAAACAATAACAGTGTATAAAAAAATTAAACTATTGTAATTTCTTTTTAAAATTTTAACATTAAATCCCCCAGATTTAATTAGAGAAATCTGACTTTCTCATTTTGAGCAGAATTTGAATCTATTACACATCGTGATAAACTATCAAGTGCGACAGATAGTTAGACTATGCATTATGAGTTAAGCTGACAGTCAGACTTTACACTTTTTAAAAATCAATTTAATGGAGCGAAAAATAGTTTGAGGAGCGCAGCCATAACAATCACATTGCACATCAGAAAAGTCCTAATTGGCCATATGTGTACTGTAAAAAAGCAGAAACACAAAAAACGAGTAGTCAAATTTTGCAGATTTCAAAATCAAAAAACAATAACAGTGTATAAAAAAAGTAAACTATTGTAATTTCTTTTTAAAATTTTAACATTAAATCCCCCTAGATTTAATTAGAGAAATCTGACTTTCTCATTTTGAGCAGAATTTGAATCTATTACACATCGTGATAAACTATCAAGTGCGACAGATAGTTAGACTATGCATTATGAGTTAAGCTGACAGTCAGACTTTACACTTTTTAAAAATCAATTTAATGGAGCGAAAAATAGTTTGAGGAGCGCAGCCATAACAATCACATTGCACATCAGAAAAGTCCTAATTGGCCATATGTGTACTGTAAAAAAGCAGAAACACAAAAAACGAGTAGTCAAATTTTGCAGATTTCAAAATCAAAAAACAATAACAGTGTATAAAAAAATTAAACTATTGTAATTTCTTTTTAAAATTTTAACATTAAATCCCCCAGATTTAATTAGAGAAATCTGACTTTCTCATTTTGAGCAGAATTTGAATCTATTACACATCGTGATAAACTATCAAGTGCGACAGATAGTTAGACTATGCATTATGAGTTAAGCTGACAGTCAGACTTTACACTTTTTAAAAATCAATTTAATGGAGCGAAAAATAGTTTGAGGAGCGCAGCCATAACAATCACATTGCACATCAGAAAAGTCCTAATTGGCCATATGTGTACTGTAAAAAACCAGATACACAAAAAACGAGTAGTCGGATTTTGCAGATTTCAAAACTCAAAAAACAATAACAGTGTATAAAAAAAGTAAACTATTGTAATTTCTTTTTAAAATTTTAACATTAAATCCCCCCAGATTTAATTAGAGAAATCTGACTTTCTCATTTTGAGCAGAATTTGAATCTATTACACATCGTGATAAACTATCAAGTGCGACAGATAGTTAGACTATGCATTATGAGTTAAGCTGACAGTCAGACTTTACACTTTTTAAAAATCAATTTAATGGAGCGAAAATAAGTTTGTTGTTGAGCGCAGCCATAACAATCACATTGCACATCAGAAAAGTCCTAATTGGCCATATGTGTACTGTAAAAAAGCAGAAACACAAAAAACGAGTAGTCAAATTTTGCAGATTTCAAAATCAAAAAACAATAACAGTGTATAAAAAAATTAAACTATTGTAATTTCTTTTTAAAATTTTAACATTAAATCCCCCCAGATTTAATTAGAGAAATCTGACTTTCTCATTTTGAGCAGAATTTGAATCTATTACACATCGTGATAAACTATCAAGTGCGACAGATAGTTAGACTATGCATTATGAGTTAAGCTGACAGTCAGACTTTACACTTTTTAAAAATCAATTTAATGGAGCGAAAAATAAGTTTGTAGTTGAGCGCAGCCATAACAATCACATTGCACATCAGAAAAGTCCTAATTGGCCATATGTGTACTGTAAAAAAGCAGAAACACAAAAAACGAGTAGTCAAATTTTGCAGATTTCAAAATCAAAAAACAATAACAGTGTATAAAAAAATTAAACTATTGTAATTTCTTTTTAAAATTTTAACATTAAATCCCCCCAGATTTAATTAGAGAAATCTGACTTTCTCATTTTGAGCAGAATTTGAATCTATTACACATCGTGATAAACTATCAAGTGCGACAGATAGTTAGACTATGCATTATGAGTTAAGCTGACAGTCAGACTTTACACTTTTTAAAAATCAATTTAATGGAGCGAAAAATAAGTTTGTTGTTGAGCGCAGCCATAACAATCACATTGCACATCAGAAAAGTCCTAATTGGCCATATGTGTACTGTAAAAAAGCAGAAACACAAAAAACGAGTAGTCAAATTTTGCAGATTTCAAAATCAAAAAACAATAACAGTGTATAAAAAAATTAAACTATTGTAATTTCTTTTTAAAATTTTAACATTAAATCCCCCCAGATTTAATTAGAGAAATCTGACTTTCTCATTTTGAGCAGAATTTGAATCTATTACACATCGTGATAAACTATCAAGTGCGACAGATAGTTAGACTATGCATTATGAGTTAAGCTGACAGTCAGACTTTACACTTTTTAAAAATCAATTTAATGGAGCGAAAAATAAGTTTGTTGTTGAGCGCAGCCATAACAATCACATTGCACATCAGAAAAGTCCTAATTGGCCATATGTGTACTGTAAAAAACCAGATACACAAAAAAACGAGTAGTCGGATTTTGCAGATTTCAAAACTAAAAAACAATAACAGTGTATAAAAAAATTAAACTATTGTAATTTCTTTTTAAAATTTTAACATTAAATCCCCCCAGATTTAATTAGAGAAATCTGACTTTCTCATTTTGAGCAGAATTTGAATCTATTACACATCGTGATAAACTATCAAGTGCGACAGATAGTTAGACTATGCATTATGAGTTAAGCTGACAGTCAGACTTTACACTTTTTAAAAATCAATTTAATGGAGCGAAAATAAGTTTGTTGTTGAGCGCAGCCATAACAATCACATTGCACATCAGAAAAGTCCTAATTGGCCATATGTGTACTGTAAAAAAGCAGAAACACAAAAAACGAGTAGTCAAATTTTGCAGATTTCAAAATCAAAAAACAATAACAGTGTATAAAAAAATTAAACTATTGTAATTTCTTTTTAAAATTTTAACATTAAATCCCCCCAGATTTAATTAGAGAAATCTGACTTTCTCATTTTGAGCAGAATTTGAATCTATTACACATCGTGATAAACTATCAAGTGCGACAGATAGTTAGACTATGCATTATGAGTTAAGCTGACAGTCAGACTTTACACTTTTTAAAAATCAATTTAATGGAGCGAAAATAAGTTTGTTGTTGAGCGCAGCCATAACAATCACATTGCACATCAGAAAAGTCCTAATTGGCCATATGTGTACTGTAAAAAACCAGATACACAAAAAACGAGTAGTCGGATTTTGCAGATTTCAAAACTAAAAAACAATAACAGTGTATAAAAAAATTAAACTATTGTAATTTCTTTTTAAAATTTTAACATTAAATCCCCCCAGATTTAATTAGAGAAATCTGACTTTCTCATTTTGAGCAGAATTTGAATCTATTACACATCGTGATAAACTATCAAGTGCGACAGATAGTTAGACTATGCATTATGAGTTAAGCTGACAGTCAGACTTTACACTTTTTAAAAATCAATTTAATGGAGCGAAAATAAGTTTGTTGTTGAGCGCAGCCATAACAATCACATTGCACATCAGAAAAGTCCTAATTGGCCATATGTGTACTGTAAAAAAGCAGAAACACAAAAAACGAGTAGTCAAATTTTGCAGATTTCAAAATCAAAAAACAATAACAGTGTATAAAAAAATTAAACTATTGTAATTTCTTTTTAAAATTTTAACATTAAATCCCCCCAGATTTAATTAGAGAAATCTGACTTTCTCATTTTGAGCAGAATTTGAATCTATTACACATCGTGATAAACTATCAAGTGCGACAGATAGTTAGACTATGCATTATGAGTTAAGCTGACAGTCAGACTTTACACTTTTTAAAAATCAATTTAATGGAGCGAAAATAAGTTTGTTGTTGAGCGCAGCCATAACAATCACATTGCACATCAGAAAAGTCCTAATTGGCCATATGTGTACTGTAAAAAAGCAGAAACACAAAAAACGAGTAGTCAAATTTTGCAGATTTCAAAATCAAAAAACAATAACAGTGTATAAAAAAATTAAACTATTGTAATTTCTTTTTAAAATTTTAACATTAAATCCCCCCAGATTTAATTAGAGAAATCTGACTTTCTCATTTTGAGCAGAATTTGAATCTATTACACATCGTGATAAACTATCAAGTGCGACAGATAGTTAGACTATGCATTATGAGTTAAGCTGACAGTCAGACTTTACACTTTTTAAAAATCAATTTAATGGAGCGAAAATAAGTTTGTTGTTGAGCGCAGCCATAACAATCACATTGCACATCAGAAAAGTCCTAATTGGCCATATGTGTACTGTAAAAAAGCAGAAACACAAAAAACGAGTAGTCAA
This sequence comes from Mermis nigrescens, assembly GCA_036768485.1. NCBI lineage: Eukaryota > Metazoa > Nematoda > Enoplea > Mermithida > Mermithidae > Mermis > Mermis nigrescens. The sequence goes on along the minus strand of JAVLUZ010000150.1, from coordinate 3,810,773 downwards.
ATTTTGCAGATTTCAAAATCAAAAAACAATAACAGTGTATAAAAAAATTAAACTATTGTAATTTCTTTTTAAAATTTTAACATTAAATCCCCCCAGATTTAATTAGAGAAATCTGACTTTCTCATTTTGAGCAGAATTTGAATCTATTACACATCGTGATAAACTATCAAGTGCGACAGATAGTTAGACTATGCATTATGAGTTAAGCTGACAGTCAGACTTTACACTTTTTAAAAATCAATTTAATCGAGCGAAAATGAGTTTGCTGTTGAGCGCAGCCATAACAATCACATTGCACATCAGAAAAGTCCTAATTGGCCATATGTGTACTGTAAAAAAGCAGAAACACAAAAAAACGAGTAGTCAAATTTTGCAGATTTCAAAATCAAAAAACAATAACAGTGTATAAAAAAATTAAACTATTGTAATTTCTTTTTAAAATTTTAACATTAAATCCCCCAGATTTAATTAGAGAAATCTGACTTTCTCATTTTGAGCAGAATTTGAATCTATTACACATCGTGATAAACTATCAAGTGCGACAGATAGTTAGACTATGCATTATGAGTTAAGCTGACAGTCAGACTTTACACTTTTTAAAAATCAATTTAATCGAGCGAAAAATGAGTTTGCTGTTGAGCGCAGCCATAATAATCACATTGCACATCAGAAAAGTCCTAATTGGCCATATGTGTACTGTAAAAAAGCAGAAACACAAAAAAACGAGTAGTCAAATTTTGCAGATTTCAAAATCAAAAAACAATAACAGTGTATAAAAAAATTAAACTATTGTAATTTCTTTTTAAAATTTTAACAATTTCTATAGTGAAATCCCCGCAGATTTAATTAGAGAAATCTGACTTTCTCATTTTGAGCAGAATTTGAATCTATTACACATCGTGATAAACTATCAAGTGCGACAGATAGTTAGACTATGCATTATGAGTTAAGCTGACAGTCAGACTTTACACTTTTTAAAAATCAATTTAATGGAGCGAAAATAAGTTTGTTGTTGAGCGCAGCCATAACAATCACATTGCACATCAGAAAAGTCCTAATTGACCATATGTGTACTGTAAAAAAGCAGAAACACAAAAAAACGAGTAGTCAAATTTTGCAGATTTCAAAATCAAAAAACAATAACAGTGTATAAAAAAATTAAACTATTGTAATTTCTTTTAAAAATTTTAACATTAAATCCCCCCAGATTTAATTAGAGAGATCTGACTTTCCCATTTTCGAGCAGAATTTGAATCTATTACACGTCCTGATAAGCTATCAAGGTGCGACAGATAGTTAGACTATGCATTATGAGTAAAGCTGACAGTCAGACTTTACACTTTTTAAAAATCGATTTAATGGAGCGAAAAATAGTTTGAGGAGCGCAGCCATAACAATCACATTGCACATCAGAAAAGTCCTAATTGGCCATATGTGTACTGTAAAAAAGCAGAAACACAAAAAACGAGTAGTCAAATTTTGCAGATTTCAAAATCAAAAAACAATAACAGTGTATAAAAAAATTAAACTATTGTAATTTCTTTTTAAAATTTTAACATTAAATCCCCCCAGATTTAATTAGAGAAATCTGACTTTCTCATTTTGAGCAGAATTTGAATCTATTACACATCGTGATAAACTATCAAGTGCGACAGATAGTTAGACTATGCATTATGAGTTAAGCTGACAGTCAGACTTTACACTTTTTAAAAATCAATTTAATGGAGCGAAAATAAGTTTGTTGTTGAGCGCAGCCATAACAATCACATTGCACATCAGAAAAGTCCTAATTGGCCATATGTGTACTGTAAAAAAGCAGAAACACAAAAAACGAGTAGTCAAATTTTGCAGATTTCAAAATCAAAAAACAATAACAGTGTATAAAAAAATTAAACTATTGTAATTTCTTTTTAAAATTTTAACATTAAATCCCCCCAGATTTAATTAGAGAAATCTGACTTTCTCATTTTGAGCAGAATTTGAATCTATTACACATCGTGATAAACTATCAAGTGCGACAGATAGTTAGACTATGCATTATGAGTTAAGCTGACAGTCAGACTTTACACTTTTTAAAAATCAATTTAATGGAGCGAAAATAAGTTTGTTGTTGAGCGCAGCCATAACAATCACATTGCACATCAGAAAAGTCCTAATTGGCCATATGTGTACTGTAAAAAAGCAGAAACACAAAAAACGAGTAGTCAAACTTTGCAGATTTCAAAATCAAAAAACAATAACAGTGTATAAAAAAATTAAACTATTGTAATTTCTTTTTAAAATTTTAACAATTTCTATAGTGAAATCCTCGCAGATTTAATTAGAGAAATCTGACTTTCTCATTTTGAGCAGAATTTGAATCTATTACACATCGTGATAAACTATCAAGTGCGACAGATATTTAGACTATGCATTATGAGTTAAGCTGACAGTCAGACTTTACACTTTTTAAAAATCAATTTAATCGAGCGAAAATGAGTTTGCTGTTGAGCGCAGCCATAATAATCACATTGCACATCAGAAAAGTCCTAATTGGCCATATGTGTACTGTAAAAAAGCAGAAACACAAAAAACGAGTAGTCAAATTTTGCAGATTTCAAAATCAAAAAACAATAACAGTGTATAAAAAAATTAAACTATTGTAATTTCTTTTTAAAATTTTAACATTAAATCCCCCCAGATTTAATTAGAGAAATCTGACTTTCTCATTTTGAGCAGAATTTGAATCTATTACACATCGTGATAAACTATCAAGTGCGACAGATAGTTAGACTATGCATTATGAGTTAAGCTGACAGTCAGACTTTACACTTTTTAAAAATCAATTTAATCGAGCGAAAATGAGTTTGCTGTTGAGCGCAGCCATAATAATCACATTGCACATCAGAAAAGTCCTAATTGGCCATATGTGTACTGTAAAAAAGCAGAAACACAAAAAACGAGTAGTCAGATTTTGCAGATTTCAAAATCAAAAAACAATAACAGTGTATAAAAAAATTAAACTATTGTAATTTCTTTTTAAAATTTTAACAATTTCTATAGTGAATTCCTCGCAGATTTAATTAGAGAAATCTGACTTTCTCATTTTGAGCAGAATTTGAATCTATTACACATCGTGATAAACTATCAAGTGCGACAGATAGTTAGACTATGCATTATGAGTTAAGCTGACAGTCAGACTATACACTTTTTAAAAATCAATTTAATGGAGCGAAAATAAGTTTGCTGTTGAGCGCAGCCATAACAATCACATTGCACATCAGAAAAGTCCTAATTGGCCATATGTGTACTGTAAAAAGCAGAAACACAAAAAACGAGTAGTCAGATTTTGCAGATTTCAAAATCAAAAAACAATGACAGTGTATAAAAAAATTAAACTATTGTAATTTCTTTTTAAAATTTTAACATTAAATCCCCCCAGATTTAATTAGAGAAATCTGACTTTCTCATTTTGAGCAGAATTTGAATCTATTACACATCGTGATAAACTATCAAGTGCGACAGATAGTTAGACTATGCATTATGAGTTAAGCTGACAGTCAGACTTTACACTTTTTAAAAATCAATTTAATCGAGCGAAAATGAGTTTGCTGTTGAGCGCAGCCATAATAATCACATTGCACATCAGAAAAGTCCTAATTGGCCATATGTGTACTGTAAAAAAGCAGAAACACAAAAAACGAGTAGTCAAATTTTGCAGATTTCAAAATCAAAAAACAATAACAGTGTATAAAAAAATTAAACTATTGTAATTTCTTTTTAAAATTTTAACATTAAATCCCCCCAGATTTAATTAGAGAAATCTGACTTTCTCATTTTGAGCAGAATTTGAATCTATTACACATCGTGATAAACTATCAAGTGCGACAGATAGTTAGACTATGCATTATGAGTTAAGCTGACAGTCAGACTTTACACTTTTTAAAAATCAATTTAATCGAGCGAAAATGAGTTTGCTGTTGAGCGCAGCCATAACAATCACATTGCACATCAGAAAAGTCCTAATTGGCCATATGTGTACTGTAAAAAAGCAGAAACACAAAAAACGAGTAGTCAGATTTTGCAGATTTCAAAATCAAAAAACAATAACAGTGTATAAAAAAATTAAACTATTGTAATTTCTTTTTAAAATTTTAACAATTTCCATAGTGAAATCCTCGCAGATTTAATTAGAGAAATCTGACTTTCTCATTTTGAGCAGAATTTGAATCTATTACACATCGTGATAAACTATCAAGTGCGACAGATAGCTAGACTATGCATTATGAGTTAAGCTGACAGTCAGACTTTACACTTTTTAAAAATCAATTTAATGGAGCGAAAATAAGTTTGTTGTTGAGCGCAGCCATAACAATCACATTGCACATCAGAAAAGTCCTAATTGGCCATATGTGTACTGTAAAAAAGCAGAAACACAAAAAACGAGTAGTCAAATTTTGCAGATTTCAAAATCAAAAAACAATAACAGTGTATAAAAAAATTAAACTATTGTAATTTCTTTTAAAAATTTTAACATTAAATCCCCCAGATTTAATTAGAGAGATCTGACTTTCCCATTTTCGAGCAGAATTTGAATCTATTACACGTCGTGATAAGCTATCAAGTGCGACAGATAGTTAGACTATGCATTATGAGTTAAGCTGACAGTCAGACTTTACACTTTTTAAAAATCAATTTAATGGAGCGAAAATAAGTTTGTTGTTGAGCGCAGCCATAACAATCACATTGCACATCAGAAAAGTCCTAATTGGCCATATGTGTACTGTAAAAAAGCAGAAACACAAAAAACGAGTAGTCAAATTTTGCAGATTTCAAAATCAAAAAACAACAACAGTGTATAAAAAAATTAAACTATTGTAATTTCTTTTTAAAATTTTAACATTTAATCCCCCCAGATTTAATTAGAGAAATCTGACTTTCTCATTTTGAGCAGAATTTGAATCTATTACACATCGTGATAAACTATCAAGTGCGACAGATAGTTAGACTATGCATTATGAGTTAAGCTGACAGTCAGACTTTACACTTTTTAAAAATCAATTTAATGGAGCGAAAATAAGTTTGTTGTTGAGCGCAGCCATAACAATCACATTGCACATCAGAAAAGTCCTAATTGGCCATATGTGTACTGTAAAAAAGCAGAAACACAAAAAACGAGTAGTCAAATTTTGCAGATTTCAAAATCAAAAAACAATAACAGTGTATAAAAAAATTAAACTATTGTAATTTCTTTTTAAAATTTTAACATTAAATCCCCCCAGATTTAATTAGAGAAATCTGACTTTCTCATTTTGAGCAGAATTTGAATCTATTACACATCGTGATAAACTATCAAGTGCGACAGATATTTAGACTATGCATTATGAGTTAAGCTGACAGTCAGACTTTACACTTTTTAAAAATCAATTTAATCGAGCGAAAATGAGTTTGCTGTTGAGCGCAGCCATAATAATCACATTGCACATCAGAAAAGTCCTAATTGGCCATATGTGTACTGTAAAAAAGCAGAAACACAAAAAACGAGTAGTCAAATTTTGCAGATTTCAAAATCAAAAAACAATAACAGTGTATAAAAAAATTAAACTATTGTAATTTCTTTTTAAAATTTTAACATTAAATCCCCCTAGATTTAATTAGAGAAATCTGACTTTCTCATTTTGAGCAGAATTTGAATCTATTACACATCGTGATAAACTATCAAGTGCGACAGATAGCTAGACTATGCATTATGAGTTAAGCTGACAGTCAGACTTTACACTTTTTAAAAATCGATTTAATGGAGCGAATAATAGTTTGATGTTGAGCGCAGCCATAACAATCACATTGCACATCAGAAAAGTCCTAATTGGCCATATGTGTACTGTAAAAAAGCAGAAACACAAAAAACGAGTAGTCAAATTTTGCAGATTTCAAAATTAAAAAACAATAACAGTGTATAAAAAAATTAAACTATTGTAATTTCTTTTTAAAATTTTAACATTAAATCCCCCAGATTTAATTAGAGAAATCTGACTTTCTCATTTTGAGCAGAATTTGAATCTATTACACATCGTGATAAACTATCAAGTGCGACAGATAGTTAGACTATGCATTATGAGTTAAGCTGACAGTCAGACTTTACACTTTTTAAAAATCAATTTAATGGAGCGAAAATAAGTTTGTTGTTGAGCGCAGCCATAACAATCACATTGCACATCAGAAAAGTCCTAATTGGCCATATGTGTACTGTAAAAAAGCAGAAACACAAAAAACGAGTAGTCAAATTTTGCAGATTTCAAAATCAAAAAACAATAACAGTGTATAAAAAAATTAAACTATTGTAATTTCTTTTTAAAATTTTAACATTAAATCCCCCCAGATTTAATTAGAGAAATCTGACTTTCTCATTTTGAGCAGAATTTGAATCTATTACACATCGTGATAAACTATCAAGTGCGACAGATAGTTAGACTATGCATTATGAGTTAAGCTGACAGTCAGACTTTACACTTTTTAAAAATCAATTTAATGGAGCGAAAATAAGTTTGTTGTTGAGCGCAGCCATAACAATCACATTGCACATCAGAAAAGTCCTAATTGGCCATATGTGTACTGTAAAAAAGCAGAAACACAAAAAACGAGTAGTCAAATTTTGCAGATTTCAAAATCAAAAAACAATAACAGTGTATAAAAAAATTAAACTATTGTAATTTCTTTTAAAATTTTAACATTAAATCCCCCAGATTTAATTAGAGAAATCTGACTTTCTCATTTTGAGCAGAATTTGAATCTATTACACATCGTGATAAACTATCAAGTGCGACAGATAGTTAGACTATGCATTATGAGTTAAGCTGACAGTCAGACTTTACACTTTTTAAAAATCAATTTAATCGAGCGAAAATGAGTTTGTTGTTGAGCGCAGCCATAATAATCACATTGCACATCAGAAAAGTCCTAATTGGCCATATGTGTACTGTAAAAAAGCAGAAACACAAAAAACGAGTAGTCAGATTTTGCAGATTTCAAAATCAAAAAACAATAACAGTGTATAAAAAAATTAAACTATTGTAATTTCTTTTTAAAATTTTAACATTAAATCCCCCCAGATTTAATTAGAGAAATCTGACTTTCTCATTTTGAGCAGAATTTGAATCTATTACACATCGTGATAAACTATCAAGTGCGACAGATAGTTAGACTATGCATTATGAGTTAAGCTGACAGTCAGACTTTACACTTTTTAAAAATCAATTTAATCGAGCGAAAATGAGTTTGTTGTTGAGCGCAGCCATAATAATCACATTGCACATCAGAAAAGTCCTAATTGGCCATATGTGTACTGTAAAAAAGCAGAAACACAAAAAACGAGTAGTCAAATTTTGCAGATTTCAAAATCAAAAAACAATAACAGTGTATAAAAAAATTAAACTATTGTAATTTCTTTTTAAAATTTTAACATTAAATCCCCCCAGATTTAATTAGAGAAATCTGACTTTCTCATTTTGAGCAGAATTTAAATCTATTACACATCGTGATAAACTATCAAGTGCGACAGATAGTTAGACTATGCATTATGAGTTAAGCTGACAGTCAGACTTTACACTTTTTAAAAATCAATTTAATCGAGCGAAAATGAGTTTGTTGTTGAGCGCAGCCATAATAATCACATTGCACATCAGAAAAGTCCTAATTGGCCATATGTGTACTGTAAAAAAGCAGAAACACAAAAAACGAGTAGTCAGATTTTGCAGATTTCAAAATCAAAAAACAATAACAGTGTATAAAAAAATTAAACTATTGTAATTTCTTTTTAAAATTTTAACATTAAATCCCCCCAGATTTAATTAGAGAAATCTGACTTTCTCATTTTGAGCAGAATTTAAATCTATTACACATCGTGATAAACTATCAAGTGCGACAGATAGTTAGACTATGCATTATGAGTTAAGCTGACAGTCAGACTTTACACTTTTTAAAAATCAATTTAATCGAGCGAAAATGAGTTTGTTGTTGAGCGCAGCCATAATAATCACATTGCACATCAGAAAAGTCCTAATTGGCCATATGTGTACTGTAAAAAAGCAGAAACACAAAAAACGAGTAGTCAGATTTTGCAGATTTCAAAATCAAAAAACAATAACAGTGTATAAAAAAATTAAACTATTGTAATTTCTTTTTAAAATTTTAACATTAAATCCCCCCAGATTTAATTAGAGAAATCTGACTTTCTCATTTTGAGCAGAATTTGAATCTATTACACATCGTGATAAACTATCAAGTGCGACAGATAGTTAGACTATGCATTATGAGTTAAGCTGACAGTCAGACTTTACACTTTTTAAAAATCAATTTAATCGAGCGAAAATGAGTTTGTTGTTGAGCGCAGCCATAATAATCACATTGCACATCAGAAAAGTCCTAATTGGCCATATGTGTACTGTAAAAAAGCAGAAACACAAAAAACGAGTAGTCAGATTTTGCAGATTTCAAAATCAAAAAACAATAACAGTGTATAAAAAAATTAAACTATTGTAATTTCTTTTTAAAATTTTAACATTAAATCCCCCCAGATTTAATTAGAGAAATCTGACTTTCTCATTTTGAGCAGAATTTGAATCTATTACACATCGTGATAAACTATCAAGTGCGACAGATAGTTAGACTATGCATTATGAGTTAAGCTGACAGTCAGACTTTACACTTTTTAAAAATCAATTTAATCGAGCGAAAATGAGTTTGTTGTTGAGCGCAGCCATAATAATCACATTGCACATCAGAAAAGTCCTAATTGGCCATATGTGTACTGTAAAAAAGCAGAAACACAAAAAACGAGTAGTCAGATTTTGCAGATTTCAAAATCAAAAAACAATAACAGTGTATAAAAAAATTAAACTATTGTAATTTCTTTTTAAAATTTTAACATTAAATCCCCCCAGATTTAATTAGAGAAATCTGACTTTCTCATTTTGAGCAGAATTTGAATCTATTACACATCGTGATAAACTATCAAGTGCGACAGATAGTTAGACTATGCATTATGAGTTAAGCTGACAGTCAGACTTTACACTTTTTAAAAATCAATTTAATCGAGCGAAAATGAGTTTGTTGTTGAGCGCAGCCATAATAATCACATTGCACATCAGAAAAGTCCTAATTGGCCATATGTGTACTGTAAAAAAGCAGAAACACAAAAAACGAGTAGTCAGATTTTGCAGATTTCAAAATCAAAAAACAATAACAGTGTATAAAAAAATTAAACTATTGTAATTTCTTTTAAAATTTTAACATTAAATCCCCCCAGATTTAATTAGAGAAATCTGACTTTCTCATTTTGAGCAGAATTTGAATCTATTACACATCGTGATAAACTATCAAGTGCGACAGATAGTTAGACTATGCATTATGAGTTAAGCTGACAGTCAGACTTTACACTTTTTAAAAATCAATTTAATCGAGCGAAAATGAGTTTGTTGTTGAGCGCAGCCATAATAATCACATTGCACATCAGAAAAGTCCTAATTGGCCATATGTGTACTGTAAAAAAGCAGAAACACAAAAAACGAGTAGTCAGATTTTGCAGATTTCAAAATCAAAAAACAATAACAGTGTATAAAAAAATTAAACTATTGTAATTTCTTTTTAAAATTTTAACATTAAATCCCCCCAGATTTAATTAGAGAAATCTGACTTTCTCATTTTGAGCAGAATTTGAATCTATTACACATCGTGATAAACTATCAAGTGCGACAGATAGTTAGACTATGCATTATGAGTTAAGCTGACAGTCAGACTTTACACTTTTTAAAAATCAATTTAATCGAGCGAAAATGAGTTTGTTGTTGAGCGCAGCCATAATAATCACATTGCACATCAGAAAAGTCCTAATTGGCCATATGTGTACTGTAAAAAAGCAGAAACACAAAAAACGAGTAGTCAGATTTTGCAGATTTCAAAATCAAAAAACAATAACAGTGTATAAAAAAATTAAACTATTGTAATTTCTTTTTAAAATTTTAACAATTTCATAGTGAAATCCCCGCAGATTTAATTAGAGAAATCTGACTTTCTCATTTTGAGCAGAATTTGAATCTATTACACATCGTGATAAACTATCAAGTGCGACAGATAGTTAGACTATGCATTATGAGTTAAGCTGACAGTCAGACTTTACACTTTTTAAAAATCAATTTAATCGAGCGAAAATGAGTTTGTTGTTGAGCGCAGCCATAATAATCACATTGCACATCAGAAAAGTCCTAATTGGCCATATGTGTACTGTAAAAAAGCAGAAACACAAAAAACGAGTAGTCAGATTTTGCAGATTTCAAAATCAAAAAACAATAACAGTGTATAAAAAAATTAAACTATTGTAATTTCTTTTTAAAATTTTAACAATTTCTATAGTGAAATCCCCGCAGATTTAATTAGAGAAATCTGACTTTCTCATTTTGAGCAGAATTTGAATCTATTACACATCGTGATAAACTATCAAGTGCGACAGATAGTTAGACTATGCATTATGAGTTAAGCTGACAGTCAGACTTTACACTTTTTAAAAATCAATTTAATCGAGCGAAAATGAGTTTGTTGTTGAGCGCAGCCATAATAATCACATTGCACATCAGAAAAGTCCTAATTGGCCATATGTGTACTGTAAAAAAGCAGAAACACAAAAAACGAGTAGTCAGATTTTGCAGATTTCAAAATCAAAAAACAATAACAGTGTATAAAAAAATTAAACTATTGTAATTTCTTTTTAAAATTTTAACATTAAATCCCCCCAGATTTAATTAGAGAAATCTGACTTTCTCATTTTGAGCAGAATTTGAATCTATTACACATCGTGATAAACTATCAAGTGCGACAGATAGTTAGACTATGCATTATGAGTTAAGCTGACAGTCAGACTTTACACTTTTTAAAAATCAATTTAATCGAGCGAAAATGAGTTTGTTGTTGAGCGCAGCCATAATAATCACATTGCACATCAGAAAAGTCCTAATTGGCCATATGTGTACTGTAAAAAAGCAGAAACACAAAAAACGAGTAGTCAGATTTTGCAGATTTCAAAATCAAAAAACAATAACAGTGTATAAAAAAATTAAACTATTGTAATTTCTTTTTAAAATTTTAACATTAAATCCCCCCAGATTTAATTAGAGAAATCTGACTTTCTCATTTTGAGCAGAATTTGAATCTATTACACATCGTGATAAACTATCAAGTGCGACAGATAGTTAGACTATGCATTATGAGTTAAGCTGACAGTCAGACTTTACACTTTTTAAAAATCAATTTAATCGAGCGAAAATGAGTTTGTTGTTGAGCGCAGCCATAATAATCACATTGCACATCAGAAAAGTCCTAATTGGCCATATGTGTACTGTAAAAAAGCAGAAACACAAAAAACGAGTAGTCAGATTTTGCAGATTTCAAAATCAAAAAACAATAACAGTGTATAAAAAAATTAAACTATTGTAATTTCTTTTTAAAATTTTAACAATTTCATAGTGAAATCCCCCCAGATTTAATTAGAGAAATCTGACTTTCTCATTTTGAGCAGAATTTGAATCTATTACACATCGTGATAAACTATCAAGTGCGACAGATAGTTAGACTATGCATTATGAGTTAAGCTGACAGTCAGACTTTACACTTTTTAAAAATCAATTTAATCGAGCGAAAATGAGTTTGTTGTTGAGCGCAGCCATAATAATCACATTGCACATCAGAAAAGTCCTAATTGGCCATATGTGTACTGTAAAAAAGCAGAAACACAAAAAACGAGTAGTCAGATTTTGCAGATTTCAAAATCAAAAAAACAATAACAGTGTATAAAAAAATTAAACTATTGTAATTTCTTTTTAAAATTTTAACAATTTCATAGTGAAATCCCCGCAGATTTAATTAGAGAAATCTGACTTTCTCATTTTGAGCAGAATTTGAATCTATTACACATCGTGATAAACTATCAAGTGCGACAGATAGTTAGACTATGCATTATGAGTTAAGCTGACAGTCAGACTTTACACTTTTTAAAAATCAATTTAATCGAGCGAAAATGAGTTTGTTGTTGAGCGCAGCCATAATAATCACATTGCACATCAGAAAAGTCCTAATTGGCCATATGTGTACTGTAAAAAAGCAGAAACACAAAAAACGAGTAGTCAGATTTTGCAGATTTCAAAATCAAAAAACAATAACAGTGTATAAAAAAATTAAACTATTGTAATTTCTTTTTAAAATTTTAACATTAAATCCCCCCAGATTTAATTAGAGAAATCTGACTTTCTCATTTTGAGCAGAATTTGAATCTATTACACATCGTGATAAACTATCAAGTGCGACAGATAGGTAGACTATGCATTATGAGTTAAGCTGACAGTCAGACTTTACACTTTTTAAAAATCAATTTAATCGAGCGAAAATGAGTTTGTTGTTGAGCGCAGCCATAATAATCACATTGCACATCAGAAAAGTCCTAATTGGCCATATGTGTACTGTAAAAAAGCAGAAACACAAAAAACGAGTAGTCAGATTTTGCAGATTTCAAAATCAAAAAACAATAACAGTGTATAAAAAAATTAAACTATTGTAATTTCTTTTTAAAATTTTAACATTAAATCCCCCCAGATTTAATTAGAGAAATCTGACTTTCTCATTTTGAGCAGAATTTGAATCTATTACACATCGTGATAAACTATCAAGTGCGACAGATAGTTAGACTATGCATTATGAGTTAAGCTGACAGTCAGACTTTACACTTTTTAAAAATCAATTTAATCGAGCGAAAATGAGTTTGTTGTTGAGCGCAGCCATAATAATCACATTGCACATCAGAAAAGTCCTAATTGGCCATATGTGTACTGTAAAAAAGCAGAAACACAAAAAACGAGTAGTCAGATTTTGCAGATTTCAAAATCAAAAAACAATAACAGTGTATAAAAAAATTAAACTATTGTAATTTCTTTTTAAAATTTTAACATTAAATCCCCCCAGATTTAATTAGAGAAATCTGACTTTCTCATTTTGAGCAGAATTTGAATCTATTACACATCGTGATAAACTATCAAGTGCGACAGATAGTTAGACTATGCATTATGAGTTAAGCTGACAGTCAGACTTTACACTTTTTAAAAATCAATTTAATCGAGCGAAAATGAGTTTGTTGTTGAGCGCAGCCATAATAATCACATTGCACATCAGAAAAGTCCTAATTGGCCATATGTGTACTGTAAAAAAGCAGAAACACAAAAAACGAGTAGTCAGATTTTGCAGATTTCAAAATCAAAAAACAATAACAGTGTATAAAAAAATAAAACTATTGTAATTTCTTTTTAAAATTTTAACATTAAATCCCCCCAGATTTAATTAGAGAAATCTGACTTTCTCATTTTGAGCAGAATTTGAATCTATTACACATCGTGATAAACTATCAAGTGCGACAGATAGTTAGACTATGCATTATGAGTTAAGCTGACAGTCAGACTTTACACTTTTTAAAAATCAATTTAATCGAGCGAAAATGAGTTTGTTGTTGAGCGCAGCCATAATAATCACATTGCACATCAGAAAAGTCCTAATTGGCCATATGTGTACTGTAAAAAAGCAGAAACACAAAAAACGAGTAGTCAGATTTTGCAGATTTCAAAATCAAAAAACAATAACAGTGTATAAAAAAATAAAACTATTGTAATTTCTTTTAAAATTTTAACATTAAATCCCCCAGATTTAATTAGAGAAATCTGACTTTCTCATTTTGAGCAGAATTTGAATCTATTACACATCGTGATAAACTATCAAGTGCGACAGATAGTTAGACTATGCATTATGAGTTAAGCTGACAGTCAGACTTTACACTTTTTAAAAATCAATTTAATCGAGCGAAAATGAGTTTGTTGTTGAGCGCAGCCATAATAATCACATTGCACATCAGAAAAGTCCTAATTGGCCATATGTGTACTGTAAAAAAGCAGAAACACAAAAAACGAGTAGTCAGATTTTGCAGATTTCAAAATCAAAAAACAATAACAGTGTATAAAAAAATTAAACTATTGTAATTTCTTTTTAAAATTTTAACATTAAATCCCCCCAGATTTAATTAGAGAAATCTGACTTTCTCATTTTGAGCAGAATTTGAATCTATTACACATCGTGATAAACTATCAAGTGCGACAGATAGTTAGACTATGCATTATGAGTTAAGCTGACAGTCAGACTTTACACTTTTTAAAAATCAATTTAATCGAGCGAAAATGAGTTTGTTGTTGAGCGCAGCCATAACAATCACATTGCACATCAGAAAAGTCCTAATTGGCCATATGTGTACTGTAAAAAAGCAGAAACACAAAAAACGAGTAGTCAGATTTTGCAGATTTCAAAATCAAAAAACAATAACAGTGTATAAAAAAATTAAACTATTGTAATTTCTTTTTAAAATTTTAACATTAAATCCCCCCAGATTTAATTAGAGAAATCTGACTTTCTCATTTTGAGCAGAATTTGAATCTATTACACATCGTGATAAACTATCAAGTGCGACAGATAGGTAGACTATGCATTATGAGTTAAGCTGACAGTCAGACTTTACACTTTTTAAAAATCAATTTAATCGAGCGAAAATGAGTTTGTTGTTGAGCGCAGCCATAATAATCACATTGCACATCAGAAAAGTCCTAATTGGCCATATGTGTACTGTAAAAAAGCAGAAACACAAAAAACGAGTAGTCAGATTTTGCAGATTTCAAAATCAAAAAACAATAACAGTGTATAAAAAAATTAAACTATTGTAATTTCTTTTAAAATTTTAACATTAAATCCCCCCAGATTTAATTAGAGAAATCTGACTTTCTCATTTTGAGCAGAATTTGAATCTATTACACATCGTGATAAACTATCAAGTGCGACAGATAGGTAGACTATGCATTATGAGTTAAGCTGACAGTCAGACTTTACACTTTTTAAAAATCAATTTAATCGAGCGAAAATGAGTTTGTTGTTGAGCGCAGCCATAATAATCACATTGCACATCAGAAAAGTCCTAATTGGCCATATGTGTACTGTAAAAAAGCAGAAACACAAAAAACGAGTAGTCAGATTTTGCAGATTTCAAAATCAAAAAACAATAACAGTGTATAAAAAAATTAAACTATTGTAATTTCTTTTTAAAATTTTAACATTAAATCCCCCCAGATTTAATTAGAGAAATCTGACTTTCTCATTTTGAGCAGAATTTGAATCTATTACACATCGTGATAAACTATCAAGTGCGACAGATAGTTAGACTATGCATTATGAGTTAAGCTGACAGTCAGACTTTACACTTTTTAAAAATCAATTTAATGGAGCGAAAATGAGTTTGTTGTTGAGCGCAGCCATAATAATCACATTGCACATCAGAAAAGTCCTAATTGGCCATATGTGTACTGTAAAAAAGCAGAAACACAAAAAACGAGTAGTCAGATTTTGCAGATTTCAAAATCAAAAAACAATAACAGTGTATAAAAAAATTAAACTATTGTAATTTCTTTTTAAAATTTTAACAATTTCTATAGTGAAATCCCCGCAGATTTAATTAGAGAAATCTGACTTTCTCATTTTGAGCAGAATTTGAATCTATTACACATCGTGATAAACTATCAAGTGCGACAGATAGTTAGACTATGCATTATGAGTTAAGCTGACAGTCAGACTTTACACTTTTTAAAAATCAATTTAATCGAGCGAAAATGAGTTTGTTGTTGAGCGCAGCCATAATAATCACATTGCACATCAGAAAAGTCCTAATTGGCCATATGTGTACTGTAAAAAAGCAGAAACACAAAAAACGAGTAGTCAAATTTTGCAGATTTCAAAATCAAAAAAACAATAACAGTGTATAAAAAAATTAAACTATTGTAATTTCTTTTTAAAATTTTAACATTAAATCCCCCCAGATTTAATTAGAGAAATCTGACTTTCTCATTTTGAGCAGAATTTGAATCTATTACACATCGTGATAAACTATCAAGTGCGACAGATAGTTAGACTATGCATTATGAGTTAAGCTGACAGTCAGACTTTACACTTTTTAAAAATCAATTTAATGGAGCGAAAAATGAGTTTGTTGTTGAGCGCAGCCATAACAATCACATTGCACATCAGAAAAGTCCTAATTGGCCATATGTGTACTGTAAAAAAGCAGAAACACAAAAAACGAGTAGTCAAATTTTGCAGATTTCAAAATCAAAAAACAATAACAGTGTATAAAAAAATTAAACTATTGTAATTTCTTTTTAAAATTTTAACATTAAATCCCCCCAGATTTAATTAGAGAAATCTGACTTTCTCATTTTGAGCAGAATTTGAATCTATTACACATCGTGATAAACTATCAAGTGCGACAGATAGTTAGACTATGCATTATGAGTTAAGCTGACAGTCAGACTTTACACTTTTTAAAAATCAATTTAATGGAGCGAAAATAAGTTTGTTGTTGAGCGCAGCCATAACAATCACATTGCACATCAGAAAAGTCCTAATTGGCCATATGTGTACTGTAAAAAAGCAGAAACACAAAAAACGAGTAGTCAAATTTTGCAGATTTCAAAATCAAAAAACAATAACAGTGTATAAAAAAATTAAACTATTGTAATTTCTTTTTAAAATTTTAACATTAAATCCCCCCAGATTTAATTAGAGAAATCTGACTTTCTCATTTTGAGCAGAATTTGAATCTATTACACATCGTGATAAACTATCAAGTGCGACAGATAGTTAGACTATGCATTATGAGTTAAGCTGACAGTCAGACTTTACACTTTTTAAAAATCAATTTAATGGAGCGAAAATAAGTTTGTTGTTGAGCGCAGCCATAACAATCACATTGCACATCAGAAAAGTCCTAATTGGCCATATGTGTACTGTAAAAAAGCAGAAACACAAAAAACGAGTAGTCAAATTTTGCAGATTTCAAAATCAAAAAACAATAACAGTGTATAAAAAAATTAAACTATTGTAATTTCTTTTTAAAATTTTAACATTAAATCCCCCCAGATTTAATTAGAGAAATCTGACTTTCTCATTTTGAGCAGAATTTGAATCTATTACACATCGTGATAAACTATCAAGTGCGACAGATAGTTAGACTATGCATTATGAGTTAAGCTGACAGTCAGACTTTACACTTTTTAAAAATCAATTTAATGGAGCGAAAATAAGTTTGTTGTTGAGCGCAGCCATAACAATCACATTGCACATCAGAAAAGTCCTAATTGGCCATATGTGTACTGTAAAAAAGCAGAAACACAAAAAACGAGTAGTCAAATTTTGCAGATTTCAAAATCAAAAAACAATAACAGTGTATAAAAAAATTAAACTATTGTAATTTCTTTTTAAAATTTTAACATTAAATCCCCCCAGATTTAATTAGAGAAATCTGACTTTCTCATTTTGAGCAGAATTTGAATCTATTACACATCGTGATAAACTATCAAGTGCGACAGATAGTTAGACTATGCATTATGAGTTAAGCTGACAGTCAGACTTTACACTTTTTAAAAATCAATTTAATGGAGCGAAAATAAGTTTGTTGTTGAGCGCAGCCATAACAATCACATTGCACATCAGAAAAGTCCTAATTGGCCATATGTGTACTGTAAAAAAGCAGAAACACAAAAAACGAGTAGTCAAATTTTGCAGATTTCAAAATCAAAAAACAATAACAGTGTATAAAAAAATTAAACTATTGTAATTTCTTTTAAAATTTTAACATTAAATCCCCCCAGATTTAATTAGAGAAATCTGACTTTCTCATTTTGAGCAGAATTTGAATCTATTACACATCGTGATAAACTATCAAGTGCGACAGATAGTTAGACTATGCATTATGAGTTAAGCTGACAGTCAGACTTTACACTTTTTAAAAATCAATTTAATGGAGCGAAAATAAGTTTGTTGTTGAGCGCAGCCATAACAATCACATTGCACATCAGAAAAGTCCTAATTGGCCATATGTGTACTGTAAAAAAGCAGAAACACAAAAAACGAGTAGTCAAATTTTGCAGATTTCAAAATCAAAAAACAATAACAGTGTATAAAAAAATTAAACTATTGTAATTTCTTTTTAAAATTTTAACATTAAATCCCCCAGATTTAATTAGAGAAATCTGACTTTCTTATTTTGAGTAGAATTTGAATCTATTACACATCGTGATAAACTATCAAGTGCGACAGATAGTTAGACTATGCATTATGAGTTAAGCTGACAGTCAGACTTTACACTTTTTAAAAATCAATTTAATGGAGCGAAAATAAGTTTGTTGTTGAGCGCAGCCATAACAATCACATTGCACATCAGAAAAGTCCTAATTGGCCATATGTGTACTGTAAAAAAAGCAGAAACACAAAAAACGAGTAGTCAAACTTTGCAGATTTCAAAATCAAAAAACAATAACAGTGTATAAAAAAATTAAACTATTGTAATTTCTTTTTAAAATTTTAACAATTTCTATAGTGAAATCCTCGCAGATTTAATTAGAGAAATCTGACTTTCTCATTTTGAGCAGAATTTGAATCTATTACACATCGTGATAAACTATCAAGTGCGACAGATATTTAGACTATGCATTATGAGTTAAGCTGACAGTCAGACTTTACACTTTTTAAAAATCAATTTAATCGAGCGAAAATGAGTTTGCTGTTGAGCGCAGCCATAATAATCACATTGCACATCAGAAAAGTCCTAATTGGCCATATGTGTACTGTAAAAAAGCAGAAACACAAAAAACGAGTAGTCAAATTTTGCAGATTTCAAAATCAAAAAACAATAACAGTGTATAAAAAAATTAAACTATTGTAATTTCTTTTTAAAATTTTAACATTAAATCCCCCAGATTTAATTAGAGAAATCTGACTTTCTCATTTTGAGCAGAATTTAAATCTATTACACATCGTGATAAACTATCAAGTGCGACAGATAGTTAGACTATGCATTATGAGTTAAGCTGACAGTCAGACTTTACACTTTTTAAAAATCAATTTAATCGAGCGAAAATGAGTTTGCTGTTGAGCGCAGCCATAATAATCACATTGCACATCAGAAAAGTCCTAATTGGCCATATGTGTACTGTAAAAAAGCAGAAACACAAAAAACGAGTAGTCAAATTTTGCAGATTTCAAAATCAAAAAACAATAACAGTGTATAAAAAAATTAAACTATTGTAATTTCTTTTTAAAATTTTAACATTAAATCCCCCCAGATTTAATTAGAGAAATCTGACTTTCTCATTTTGAGCAGAATTTGAATCTATTACACATCGTGATAAACTATCAAGTGCGACAGATAGTTAGACTATGCATTATGAGTTAAGCTGACAGTCAGACTTTACACTTTTTAAAAATCAATTTAATGGAGCGAAAATAAGTTTGTTGTTGAGCGCAGCCATAACAATCACATTGCACATCAGAAAAGTCCTAATTGGCCATATGTGTACTGTAAAAAAGCAGAAACACAAAAAACGAGTAGTCAAATTTTGCAGATTTCAAAATCAAAAAACAATAACAGTGTATAAAAAAATTAAACTATTGTAATTTCTTTTTAAAATTTTAACATTAAATCCCCCCAGATTTAATTAGAGAAATCTGACTTTCTCATTTTGAGCAGAATTTGAATCTATTACACATCGTGATAAACTATCAAGTGCGACAGATAGTTAGACTATGCATTATGAGTTAAGCTGACAGTCAGACTTTACACTTTTTAAAAATCAATTTAATGGAGCGAAAATAAGTTTGTTGTTGAGCGCAGCCATAACAATCACATTGCACATCAGAAAAGTCCTAATTGGCCATATGTGTACTGTAAAAAAGCAGAAACACAAAAAACGAGTAGTCAAATTTTGCAGATTTCAAAATCAAAAAACAATAACAGTGTATAAAAAAATTAAACTATTGTAATTTCTTTTTAAAATTTTAACATTATAATCCCCCCAGATTTAATTAGAGAAATCTGACTTTCTCATTTTGAGCAGAATTTGAATCTATTACACATCGTGATAAACTATCAAGTGCGACAGATAGTTAGACTATGCATTATGAGTTAAGCTGACAGTCAGACTTTACACTTTTTAAAAATCAATTTAATGGAGCGAAAATAAGTTTGTTGTTGAGCGCAGCCATAACAATCACATTGCACATCAGAAAAGTCCTAATTGGCCATATGTGTACTGTAAAAAAGCAGAAACACAAAAAACGAGTAGTCAAATTTTGCAGATTTCAAAATCAAAAAACAATAACAGTGTATAAAAAAATTAAACTATTGTAATTTCTTTTTAAAATTTTAACATTAAATCCCCCCAGATTTAATTAGAGAAATCTGACTTTCTTATTTTGAGTAGAATTTGAATCTATTACACATCGTGATAAACTATCAAGTGCGACAGATATTTAGACAATGCATTATGAGTTAAGCTGACAGTCAGACTTTACACTTTTTAAAAATCAATTTAATGGAGCGAAAATAAGTTTGTTGTTGAGCGCAGCCATAACAATCACATTGCACATCAGAAAAGTCCTAATTGGCCATATGTGTACTGTAAAAAAGCAGAAACACAAAAAACGAGTAGTCAAACTTTGCAGATTTCAAAATCAAAAAACAATAACAGTGTATAAAAAAATTAAACTATTGTAATTTCTTTTTAAAATTTTAACAATTTCTATAGTGAAATCCTCGCAGATTTAATTAGAGAAATCTGACTTTCTCATTTTGAGCAGAATTTGAATCTATTACACATCGTGATAAACTATCAAGTGCGACAGATATTTAGACTATGCATTATGAGTTAAGCTGACAGTCAGACTTTACACTTTTTAAAAATCAATTTAATCGAGCGAAAATGAGTTTGCTGTTGAGCGCAGCCATAATAATCACATTGCACATCAGAAAAGTCCTAATTGGCCATATGTGTACTGTAAAAAAGCAGAAACACAAAAAACGAGTAGTCAAATTTTGCAGATTTCAAAATCAAAAAACAATAACAGTGTATAAAAAAATTAAACTATTGTAATTTCTTTTTAAAATTTTAACATTAAATCCCCCCAGATTTAATTAGAGAAATCTGACTTTCTCATTTTGAGCAGAATTTGAATCTATTACACATCGTGATAAACTATCAAGTGCGACAGATAGTTAGACTATGCATTATGAGTTAAGCTGACAGTCAGACTTTACACTTTTTAAAAATCAATTTAATGGAGCGAAACTAAGTTTGTTGTTGAGCGCAGCCATAACAATCACATTGCACATCAGAAAAGTCCTAATTGGCCATATGTGTACTGTAAAAAAGCAGAAACACAAAAAACGAGTAGTCAAATTTTGCAGATTTCAAAATCACAAAACAATAACAGTGTATAAAAAAATTAAACTATTGTAATTTCTTTTTAAAATTTTAACATTAAATCCCCCCAGATTTAATTAGAGAAATCTGACTTTCTCATTTTGAGCAGAATTTGAATCTATTACACATCGTGATAAACTATCAAGTGCGACAGATAGCTAGACTATGCATTATGAGTTAAGCTGACAGTCAGACTTTACACTTTTTAAAAATCGATTTAATGGAGCGAATAATAAGTTTGATGTTGAGCGCAGCCATAACAATCACATTGCACATCAGAAAAGTCCTAATTGGCCATATGTGTACTGTAAAAAAGCAGAAACACAAAAAACGAGTAGTCAAATTTTCGCAGATTTCAAAATCAAAAAACAATAACAGTGTATAAAAAAATTAAACTATTGTAATTTCTTTTTAAAATTTTAACATTAAATCCCCCTAGATTTAATTAGAGAAATCTGACTTTCTCATTTTGAGCAGAATTTGAATCTATTACACATCGTGATAAACTATCAAGTGCGACAGATAGTTAGACTATGCATTATGAGTTAAGCTGACAGTCAGACTTTACACTTTTTAAAAATCAATTTAATGGAGCGAAAATAAGTTTGTTGTTGAGCGCAGCCATAACAATCACATTGCACATCAGAAAAGTCCTAATTGGCCATATGTGTACTGTAAAAAAAGCAGAAACACAAAAAACGAGTAGTCAAATTTTGCAGATTTCAAAATCAAAAAACAATAACAGTGTATAAAAAAATTAAACTATTGTAATTTCTTTTTAAAATTTTAACATTAAATCCCCCCAGATTTAATTAGAGAAATCTGACTTTCTTATTTTGAGTAGAATTTGAATCTATTACACATCGTGATAAACTATCAAGTGCGACAGATAGTTAGACTATGCATTATGAGTTAAGCTGACAGTCAGACTTTACACTTTTTAAAAATCAATTTAATGGAGCGAAAATAAGTTTGTTGTTGAGCGCAGCCATAACAATCACATTGCACATCAGAAAAGTCCTAATTGGCCATATGTGTACTGTAAAAAAAGCAGAAACACAAAAAACGAGTAGTCAAACTTTGCAGATTTCAAAATCAAAAAACAATAACAGTGTATAAAAAAATTAAACTATTGTAATTTCTTTTTAAAATTTTAACAATTTCTATAGTGAAATCCTCGCAGATTTAATTAGAGAAATCTGACTTTCTCATTTTGAGCAGAATTTGAATCTATTACACATCGTGATAAACTATCAAGTGCGACAGATATTTAGACTATGCATTATGAGTTAAGCTGACAGTCAGACTTTACACTTTTTAAAAATCAATTTAATCGAGCGAAAATGAGTTTGCTGTTGAGCGCAGCCATAATAATCACATTGCACATCAGAAAAGTCCTAATTGGCCATATGTGTACTGTAAAAAAGCAGAAACACAAAAAACGAGTAGTCAAATTTTGCAGATTTCAAAATCAAAAAACAATAACAGTGTATAAAAAAATTAAACTATTGTAATTTCTTTTTAAAATTTTAACATTAAATCCCTCCAGATTTAATTAGAGAAATCTGACTTTCTCATTTTGAGCAGAATTTGAATCTATTACACATCGTGATAAACTATCAAGTGCGACAGATAGTTAGACTATGCATTATGAGTTAAGCTGACAGTCAGACTTTACACTTTTTAAAAATCAATTTAATGGAGCGAAAATAAGTTTGTTGTTGAGCGCAGCCATAACAATCACATTGCACATCAGAAAAGTCCTAATTGGCCATATGTGTACTGTAAAAAAGCAGAAACACAAAAAACGAGTAGTCAAATTTTGCAGATTTCAAAATCAAAAAACAATAACAGTGTATAAAAAAATTAAACTATTGTAATTTCTTTTTAAAATTTTAACATTAAATCCCCCCAGATTTAATTAGAGAAATCTGACTTTCTCATTTTGAGCAGAATTTGAATCTATTACACATCGTGATAAACTATCAAGTGCGACAGATAGTTAGACTATGCATTATGAGTTAAGCTGACAGTCAGACTTTACACTTTTTAAAAATCAATTTAATGGAGCGAAAATAAGTTTGTTGTTGAGCGCAGCCATAACAATCACATTGCACATCAGAAAAGTCCTAATTGGCCATATGTGTACTGTAAAAAAGCAGAAACACAAAAAACGAGTAGTCAAATTTTGCAGATTTCAAAATCAAAAAACAATAACAGTGTATAAAAAAATTAAACTATTGTAATTTCTTTTTAAAATTTTAACATTTAATCCCCCCAGATTTAATTAGAGAAATCTGACTTTCTCATTTTGAGCAGAATTTGAATCTATTACACATCGTGATAAACTATCAAGTGCGACAGATAGTTAGACTATGCATTATGAGTTAAGCTGACAGTCAGACTTTACACTTTTTAAAAATCAATTTAATGGAGCGAAACTAAGTTTGTTGTTGAGCGCAGCCATAACAATCAAATTGCACATCAGAAAAGTCCTAATTGGCCATATGTGTACTGTAAAAAAGCAGAAACACAAAAAACGAGTAGTCAAATTTTGCAGATTTCAAAAATCAAAAAACAACAACAGTGTATAAAAAAATTAAACTATTGTAATTTCTTTTAAAATTTTAACATTAAATCCCCCAGATTTAATTAGAGAAATCTGACTTTCTTATTTTGAGTAGAATTTGAATCTATTACACATCGTGATAAACTATCAAGTGCGACAGATATTTAGACAATGCATTATGAGTTAAGCTGACAGTCAGACTTTACACTTTTTAAAAATCAATTTAATGGAGCGAAAATAAGTTTGTTGTTGAGCGCAGCCATAACAATCACATTGCACATCAGAAAAGTCCTAATTGGCCATATGTGTACTGTAAAAAAGCAGAAACACAAAAAACGAGTAGTCAAATTTTGCAGATTTCAAAATCAAAAAACAATAACAGTGTATAAAAAAATTAAACTATTGTAATTTCTTTTTAAAATTTTAACATTAAATCCCCCCAGATTTAATTAGAGAAATCTGACTTTCTCATTTTGAGCAGAATTTGAATCTATTACACATCGTGATAAACTATCAAGTGCGACAGATAGTTAGACTATGCATTATGAGTTAAGCTGACAGTCAGACTTTACACTTTTTAAAAATCAATTTAATGGAGCGAAAATAAGTTTGTTGTTGAGCGCAGCCATAACAATCACATTGCACATCAGAAAAGTCCTAATTGGCCATATGTGTACTGTAAAAAAGCAGAAACACAAAAAACGAGTAGTCAAATTTTGCAGATTTCAAAATCAAAAAACAATAACAGTGTATAAAAAAATTAAACTATTGTAATTTCTTTTTAAAATTTTAACATTTAATCCCCCCAGATTTAATTAGAGAAATCTGACTTTCTCATTTTGAGCAGAATTTGAATCTATTACACATCGTGATAAACTATCAAGTGCGACAGATAGTTAGACTATGCATTATGAGTTAAGCTGACAGTCAGACTTTACACTTTTTAAAAATCAATTTAATGGAGCGAAACTAAGTTTGTTGTTGAGCGCAGCCATAACAATCAAATTGCACATCAGAAAAGTCCTAATTGGCCATATGTGTACTGTAAAAAAGCAGAAACACAAAAAACGAGTAGTCAAATTTTGCAGATTTCAAAATCAAAAAACAACAACAGTGTATAAAAAAATTAAACTATTGTAATTTCTTTTTAAAATTTTAACATTAAATCCCCCAGATTTAATTAGAGAAATCTGACTTTCTTATTTTGAGTAGAATTTGAATCTATTACACATCGTGATAAACTATCAAGTGCGACAGATATTTAGACAATGCATTATGAGTTAAGCTGACAGTCAGACTTTACACTTTTTAAAAATCAATTTAATGGAGCGAAAATAAGTTTGTTGTTGAGCGCAGCCATAACAATCACATTGCACATCAGAAAAGTCCTAATTGGCCATATGTGTACTGTAAAAAAGCAGAAACACAAAAAACGAGTAGTCAAATTTTGCAGATTTCAAAATCAAAAAACAATAACAGTGTATAAAAAAATTAAACTATTGTAATTTCTTTTAAAATTTTAACATTTAATCCCCCCAGATTTAATTAGAGAAATCTGACTTTCTCATTTTGAGCAGAATTTGAATCTATTACACATCGTGATAAACTATCAAGTGCGACAGATATTTAGACTATGCATTATGAGTTAAGCTGACAGTCAGACTTTACACTTTTTAAAAATCAATTTAATCGAGCGAAAATGAGTTTGCTGTTGAGCGCAGCCATAATAATCACATTGCACATCAGAAAAGTCCTAATTGGCCATATGTGTACTGTAAAAAAGCAGAAACACAAAAAACGAGTAGTCAAACTTTGCAGATTTCAAAATCAAAAAACAATAACAGTGTATAAAAAAAATTAAACTATTGTAATTTCTTTTTAAAATTTTAACATTAAATCCCCCTAGATTTAATTAGAGAAATCTGACTTTCTCATTTTGAGCAGAATTTGAATCTATTACACATCGTGATAAACTATCAAGTGCGACAGATAGCTAGACTATGCATTATGAGTTAAGCTGACAGTCAGACTTTACACTTTTTAAAAATCGATTTAATGGAGCGAATAATAGTTTGAGGAGCGCAGCCATAACAATCACATTGCACATCAGAAAAGTCCTAATTGGCCATATGTGTACTGTAAAAAAGCAGAAACACAAAAACGAGTAGTCAAATTTTGCAGATTTCAAAATTAAAAAACAATAACAGTGTATAAAAAAATTAAACTATTGTAATTTCTTTTTAAAATTTTAACATTAAATCCCCCCAGATTTAATTAGAGAAATCTGACTTTCTCATTTTGAGCAGAATTTGAATCTATTACACATCGTGATAAACTATCAAGTGCGACAGATAGTTAGACTATGCATTATGAGTTAAGCTGACAGTCAGACTTTACACTTTTTAAAAATCGATTTAATGGAGCGAAAAATAGTTTGAGGAGCCGCAGCCATAACAATCACATTGCACATCAGAAAAGTCCTAATTGGCCATATGTGTACTGTAAAAAAGCAGAAACACAAAAAACGAGTAGTCAAATTTTGCAGATTTCAAAATCAAAAAACAATAACAGTGTATAAAAAAATTAAACTATTGTAACTTCTTTTTAAAATTTTACATTAAATCCCCCCAGATTTAATTAGAGTGATCTGACTTTCCCATTTTCGGCTGAATTTGAATGTATTACACGTCCTGATTTGCTATTAAGGTGCGACAGATAGTTAGACTATGCATTATGAGTTAAGCTGACAGTCAGACTTTACACTTTTTAAAAATCAATTTAATGGAGCGAAAATAAGTTTGTTGTTGAGCGCAGCCATAACAATCACATTGCACATCAGAAAAGTCCTAATTGGCCATATGTGTACTGTAAAAAAAGCATAAACACAAAAAACGAGTAGTCAAATTTTGCAGATTTCAAAATTAAAAAACAATAACAGTGTATAAAAAAATTAAACTATTGTAATTTCTTTTTAAAATTTTAACATTAAATCCCCCCAGATTTAATTAGAGAAATCTGACTTTCTCATTTTGAGCAGAATTTGAATCTATTACACATCGTGATAAACTATCAAGTGCGACAGATAGTTAGACTATGCATTATGAGTTAAGCTGACAGTCAGACTTTACACTTTTTAAAAATCAATTTAATGGAGCGAAAATAAGTTTGTTGTTGAGCGCAGCCATAACAATCACATTGCACATCAGAAAAGTCCTAATTGGCCATATGTGTACTGTAAAAAAGCATAAACACAAAAAACGAGTAGTCATATTTTGCAGATTTCAAAATCAAAAAACAATAACAGTGTATAAAAAAATTAAACTATTGTAATTTCTTTTTAAAATTTTAACATTAAATCCCCCCAGATTTAATTAGAGAAATCTGACTTTCTTATTTTGAGTAGAATTTGAATCTATTACACATCGTGATAAACTATCAAGTGCGACAGATAGTTAGACTATGCATTATGAGTTAAGCTGACAGTCAGACTTTACACTTTTTAAAAATCAATTTAATGGAGCGAAAATAAGTTTGTTGTTGAGCGCAGCCATAACAATCACATTGCACATCAGAAAAGTCCTAATTGGCCATATGTGTACTGTAAAAAAAGCAGAAACACAAAAAACGAGTAGTCAAACTTTGCAGATTTCAAAATCAAAAAACAATAACAGTGTATAAAAAAATTAAACTATTGTAATTTCTTTTTAAAATTTTAACAATTTCTATAGTGAAATCCTCGCAGATTTAATTAGAGAAATCTGACTTTCTCATTTTGAGCAGAATTTGAATCTATTACACATCGTGATAAACTATCAAGTGCGACAGATATTTAGACTATGCATTATGAGTTAAGCTGACAGTCAGACTTTACACTTTTTAAAAATCAATTTAATCGAGCGAAAATGAGTTTGCTGTTGAGCGCAGCCATAATAATCACATTGCACATCAGAAAAGTCCTAATTGGCCATATGTGTACTGTAAAAAAGCAGAAACACAAAAAACGAGTAGTCAAATTTTGCAGATTTCAAAATCAAAAAACAATAACAGTGTATAAAAAAATTAAACTATTGTAATTTCTTTTTAAAATTTTAACATTAAATCCCCCAGATTTAATTAGAGAAATCTGACTTTCTCATTTTGAGCAGAATTTAAATCTATTACACATCGTGATAAACTATCAAGTGCGACAGATAGTTAGACTATGCATTATGAGTTAAGCTGACAGTCAGACTTTACACTTTTTAAAAATCAATTTAATCGAGCGAAAATGAGTTTGCTGTTGAGCGCAGCCATAATAATCACATTGCACATCAGAAAAGTCCTAATTGGCCATATGTGTACTGTAAAAAAGCAGAAACGCAAAAAACGAGTAGTCAAATTTTGCAGATTTCAAAATCAAAAAACAATAACAGTGTATAAAAAAATTAAACTATTGTAATTTCTTTTTAAAATTTTAACATTAAATCCCCCCAGATTTAATTAGAGAAATCTGACTTTCTCATTTTGAGCAGAATTTGAATCTATTACACATCGTGATAAACTATCAAGTGCGACAGATAGTTAGACTATGCATTATGAGTTAAGCTGACAGTCAGACTTTACACTTTTTAAAAATCAATTTAATGGAGCGAAAATAAGTTTGTTGTTGAGCGCAGCCATAACAATCACATTGCACATCAGAAAAGTCCTAATTGGCCATATGTGTACTGTAAAAAAGCAGAAACACAAAAAACGAGTAGTCAAACTTTGCAGATTTCAAAATCAAAAAACAATAACAGTGTATAAAAAAATTAAACTATTGTAATTTCTTTTTAAAATTTTAACAATTTCCATAGTGAAATCCTCGCAATTTAATTAGAGAAATCTGACTTTCTCATTTTGAGCAGAATTTGAATCTATTACACATCGTGATAAACTATCAAGTGCGACAGATAGCTAGACTATGCATTATGAGTTAAGCTGACAGTCAGACTTTACACTTTTTAAAAATCAATTTAATGGAGCGAAAATGAGTTTGTTGTTGAGCGCAGCCATAACAATCACATTGCACATCAGAAAAGTCCTAATTGGCCATATGTGTACTGTAAAAAAGCAGAAACACAAAAAACGAGTAGTCAAACTTTGCAGATTTCAAAATCAAAAAACAATAACAGTGTATAAAAAAATTAAACTATTGTAATTTCTTTTTAAAATTTTAACAATTTCCATAGTGAAATCCTCGCAATTTAATTAGAGAAATCTGACTTTCTCATTTTGAGCAGAATTTGAATCTATTACACATCGTGATAAACTATCAAGTGCGACAGATAGTTAGACTATGCATTATGAGTTAAGCTGACAGTCAGACTTTACACTTTTTAAAAATCAATTTAATCGAGCGAAAATGAGTTTGCTGTTGAGCGCAGCCATAATAATCACATTGCACATCAGAAAAGTCCTAATTGGCCATATGTGTACTGTAAAAAAGCAGAAACACAAAAAACGAGTAGTCAAATTTTGCAGATTTCAAAATCAAAAAACAATAACAGTGTATAAAAAAATTAAACTATTGTAATTTCTTTTTAAAATTTTAACATTAAATCCCCCAGATTTAATTAGAGAAATCTGACTTTCTTATTTTGAGTAGAATTTGAATCTATTACACATCGTGATAAACTATCAAGTGCGACAGATAGTTAGACTATGCATTATGAGTTAAGCTGACAGTCAGACTTTACACTTTTTAAAAATCAATTTAATGGAGCGAAAATAAGTTTGTTGTTGAGCGCAGCCATAACTAATCACATTGCACATCAGAAAAGTCCTAATTGGCCATATGTGTACTGTAAAAAAAGCAGAAACACAAAAAACGAGTAGTCAAACTTTGCAGATTTCAAAAATCAAAAAACAATAACAGTGTATAAAAAAATTAAACTATTGTAATTTCTTTTTAAAATTTTAACATTAAATCCCCCCAGATTTAATTAGAGAAATCTGACTTTCTCATTTTGAGCAGAATTTGAATCTATTACACATCGTGATAAACTATCAAGTGCGACAGATAGTTAGACTATGCATTATGAGTTAAGCTGACAGTCAGACTTTACACTTTTTAAAAATCAATTTAATGGAGCGAAAATAAGTTTGTTGTTGAGCGCAGCCATAACAATCACATTGCACATCAGAAAAGTCCTAATTGGCCATATGTGTACTGTAAAAAAGCAGAAACACAAAAAACGAGTAGTCAAACTTTGCAGATTTCAAAATCAAAAAACAATAACAGTGTATAAAAAAATTAAACTATTGTAATTTCTTTTTAAAATTTTAACAATTTCCATAGTGAAATCCTCGCAATTTAATTAGAGAAATCTGACTTTCTCATTTTGAGCAGAATTTGAATCTATTACACATCGTGATAAACTATCAAGTGCGACAGATAGCTAGACTATGCATTATGAGTTAAGCTGACAGTCAGACTTTACACTTTTTAAAAATCAATTTAATGGAGCGAAAATGAGTTTGTTGTTGAGCGCAGCCATAACAATCACATTGCACATCAGAAAAGTCCTAATTGGCCATATGTGTACTGTAAAAAAGCAGAAACACAAAAAACGAGTAGTCAAACTTTGCAGATTTCAAAATCAAAAAACAATAACAGTGTATAAAAAAATTAAACTATTGTAATTTCTTTTTAAAATTTTAACAATTTCTATAGTGAAATCCTCGCAGATTTAATTAGAGAAATCTGACTTTCTCATTTTGAGCAGAATTTGAATCTATTACACATCGTGATAAACTATCAAGTGCGACAGATATTTAGACTATGCATTATGAGTTAAGCTGACAGTCAGACTTTACACTTTTTAAAAATCAATTTAATCGAGCGAAAATGAGTTTGCTGTTGAGCGCAGCCATAATAATCACATTGCACATCAGAAAAGTCCTAATTGGCCATATGTGTACTGTAAAAAAGCAGAAACACAAAAAACGAGTAGTCAAATTTTGCAGATTTCAAAATCAAAAAACAATAACAGTGTATAAAAAATTAAACTATTGTAATTTCTTTTTAAAATTTTAACATTAAATCCCCCCAGATTTAATTAGAGAAATCTGACTTTCTCATTTTGAGCAGAATTTAAATCTATTACACATCGTGATAAACTATCAAGTGCGACAGATAGTTAGACTATGCATTATGAGTTAAGCTGACAGTCAGACTTTACACTTTTTAAAAATCAATTTAATCGAGCGAAAATGAGTTTGCTGTTGAGCGCAGCCATAATAATCACATTGCACATCAGAAAAGTCCTAATTGGCCATATGTGTACTGTAAAAAAGCAGAAACACAAAAAACGAGTAGTCAAATTTTGCAGATTTCAAAATCAAAAAACAATAACAGTGTATAAAAAAATTAAACTATTGTAATTTCTTTTTAAAATTTTAACATTAAATCCCCCCAGATTTAATTAGAGAAATCTGACTTTCTCATTTTGAGCAGAATTTGAATCTATTACACATCGTGATAAACTATCAAGTGCGACAGATAGTTAGACTATGCATTATGAGTTAAGCTGACAGTCAGACTTTACACTTTTTAAAAATCAATTTAATGGAGCGAAAATAAGTTTGTTGTTGAGCGCAGCCATAACAATCACATTGCACATCAGAAAAGTCCTAATTGGCCATATGTGTACTGTAAAAAAGCAGAAACACAAAAAACGAGTAGTCAAACTTTGCAGATTTCAAAATCAAAAAACAATAACAGTGTATAAAAAAATTAAACTATTGTAATTTCTTTTTAAAATTTTAACAATTTCCATAGTGAAATCCTCGCAATTTAATTAGATAAATCTGACTTTCTCATTTTGAGCAGAATTTGAATCTATTACACATCGTGATAAACTATCAAGTGCGACAGATAGCTAGACTATGCATTATGAGTTAAGCTGACAGTCAGACTTTACACTTTTTAAAAATCAATTTAATGGAGCGAAAATGAGTTTGTTGTTGAGCGCAGCCATAACAATCACATTGCACATCAGAAAAGTCCTAATTGGCCATATGTGTACTGTAAAAAAGCAGAAACACAAAAAACGAGTAGTCAAACTTTGCAGATTTCAAAATCAAAAAACAATAACAGTGTATAAAAAAATTAAACTATTGTAATTTCTTTTTAAAATTTTAACAATTTCCATAGTGAAATCCTCGCAATTTAATTAGAGAAATCTGACTTTCTCATTTTGAGCAGAATTTGAATCTATTACACATCGTGATAAACTATCAAGTGCGACAGATAGTTAGACTATGCATTATGAGTTAAGCTGACAGTCAGACTTTACACTTTTTAAAAATCAATTTAATGGAGCGAAAATAAGTTTGTTGTTGAGCGCAGCCATAACAATCACATTGCACATCAGAAAAGTCCTAATTGGCCATATGTGTACTGTAAAAAAGCAGAAACACAAAAAACGAGTAGTCAAACTTTGCAGATTTCAAAATCAAAAAACAATAACAGTGTATAAAAAAATTAAACTATTGTAATTTCTTTTTAAAATTTTAACAATTTCCATAGTGAAATCCTCGCAATTTAATTAGAGAAATCTGACTTTCTCATTTTGAGCAGAATTTGAATCTATTACACATCGTGATAAACTATCAAGTGCGACAGATAGTTAGACTATGCATTATGAGTTAAGCTGACAGTCAGACTTTACACTTTTTAAAAATCAATTTAATCGAGCGAAAATGAGTTTGCTGTTGAGCGCAGCCATAATAATCACATTGCACATCAGAAAAGTCCTAATTGGCCATATGTGTACTGTAAAAAAGCAAAAACACAAAAAACGAGTAGTCAGATTTTGCAGATTTCAAAATCAAAAAACAATAACAGTGTATAAAAAAAATTAAACTATTGTAATTTCTTTTTAAAATTTTAACATTAAATCCCCCAGATTTAATTAGAGAAATCTGACTTTCTCATTTTGAGCAGAATTTGAATCTATTACACATCGTGATAAACTATCAAGTGCAACAGATAGTTAGACTATGCATTATGAGTTAAGCTGACAGTTAGACTTTACACTTTTTAAAAATCAATTTAATGAAGCGAAAATAAGTTTGCTGTTGAGCGCAGCCATAACAATCACATTGCACATCAGAAGAGTCCTAATTGGCCATATGTGTACTGTAAAAAAGCAGAAACACAAAAAACGAGTAGTCAGATTTTGCAGATTTCAAAATCAAAAAACAATGACAGTGTATAAAAAAATTAAACTATTGTAATTTCTTTTTAAAATTTTAACATTAAATCCCCCCAGATTTAATTAGAGAAATCTGACTTTCTCATTTTGAGCAGAATTTGAATCTATTACACATCGTGATAAACTATCAAGTGCGACAGATAGTTAGACTATGCATTATGAGTAGAGCTGCACGCGGGTACCCGAACGGGTACCCGAGTACGAGTACGGGTATACCCGGGTACCAGGTTGAAAATAATTTTACTACCCGGGTACCCTACGGGTACCGGGTATACCAGGTACCGAATGCCCTAATATAAAATGGAAAATTAGCACTGCAGTTATGCAATCTGTGCTAAGAATTGAATTAGAAACCTAGAAACATATTGCTTCTAAAGTGCCACTCAATCACAATGTACATGTGATTTGATATAAGCAACCGTAAAATGTTAAATAAGCAAGTCTGTTAATATTTCCTATTATCACAATATATCGCGCATACGGTCTAGGCATATTCCATCATTCAGCTCTTTAGTTACATTATTTTATTTATGCCGAATTCTTCTTATTCTTCATTGTAAACAAAATTAAACAAGAAATTATCTGTTAGCGACGCTTTTTTATAATTCATTCACTTCTGTGACCATTATATTAATTTAAACTGCAACTTTTATTCACATCGTGCGCGCAACTGTTTTAGTTAGACCTGGTTCAAAGCCTTTCGATGTTCCAAATGCAGTCAGCCATAGGCGTAGCCAGGGGCATTGGGGGTACCTGCCCCCCGAAATTTTTCAGAAATATTCTTGATTTTTTTGTTGCAATAATGTATGTCCAGAAAACTAAGTTCAAAAGGGCAAAAACTTCAAAATTTTCCGCGCCGAGTTATTATTATTTATTGCTATATAGATCCAACAAATTTAAAAGTTTGAATCAGCTAAAATAATCCAGCACTTCACATCACTTTAGTAATTTAATGCACTATTTGTTCGTTGAATGAAACTGCGCATGCTTATTGAGCATGATAGTAAAAGTGCGAAAATGATTTTGAACGAGTCTGTCTATTCTCTGCTTTGTTTGTCTTTTGTGTAACAGTTTGTCTATTCTTTGTTTCCTTTATCTTTCTTTACAAGGACACATAATCCTATTTTAATTGGAAGGAATGGCCAAATTTTCTTATGTTTTTGCGCATTTCTTGTTCTATGAACTGCATTTTGTTAATTAGAAGGCTACAAATGGGCCTGAAAACAGTAAGAACAAAATTTTCATGGATATATCTTTCTATATCTTATTGGCAGCGACCCGTTGCTGCGCTATGTACCCAGCAGAGGTCGAAGAGCGCATTTCAGATCAATTTGTGCAATGTAGGAGTTCATCAATTTTAAGTGTTTTTGGGCTTGCTTCCAAACCGAGATTTGGCTGATTTTGCGAAAATTTTAACGTTACTATTTAACATTAAAATGCTTTTTTACAAAATTTTCCGGGACTCTGCCCCGGATCCCGCTCGCCCCCTCAGACGTCGTGCAGCCAATAAATCTCGTTGTACATGTGCAACGTGATTTTAGGGAGAACAAGCCAGGTAAAAGGGTTAGGAATTTCTAAAAATTTCCGGCGTTCCGCGCCGGCATTAATTTGTCTGTTTTGTATGATTTAAGCGGTATGAATTGAGTTTAATGTGCAAAAACGTCAAAATTTTCCGGCGCATAGCGCCGCCAGTTACCGTTCTTTCTTTTTGTAAAGCTCCAGCATTGCGTTTAAAAGCCTGAATCACTCAAAATATCTTTAGTCAAAGTTCGTAATTCGCAGTTTTCTTGTTAGAAGCTTGAATTGTCAAAACTGTTTTGTACAAATTTGTTAATTTTCTGCTCTCTCAGATTAATAATATTCACTGAGCTACAAACTGTTAAGGGTGAAAAAATGACTAAATTTCTTGGCACTTCGCGCCACTTATAAATTCCGAACTGTTTGTCAATAGAAAGGCCGTAAATTCTACATGAAAACGTTTATGCCTCCCGAACCAAAATTCTGATTACGTCTCTGCAGTCAGCACCAGATGGACTTGTTTTTGAATAAATTTTCATTTCCGGTTGATTTCAAAATTGCTTTTCGTCAGTGTGTTTTCCTGCTTCAAATGTTTTAATGACGCTATTAAGATACAAAACCTGCTTCACAATTTTTTGCTTTGAATTATGAAAATGACTTAAATTTCATTAAATAAATACGAATTCTTCAGATTAAAGCCTTGATTCTATTTAATCTTGCATTAATTTTTCAATAATTTTACTGCTTAAATATCACTTTGCCCTAGACCTCACTGTCAACCGTAAATAAACGATGTTCACTGCATTCTCTTTTATCTAAGGTCCTACCCGGGTATACCCGGGTACCCGGAGATACCGGGTACCCGGGTAATGAAATAGCCGGGTACCCGGGTAGTAAAATTTGCAGAGTGTGCAGCTCTAATTATGAGTTAAGCTGACAGTTAGACTTTACACTTTTTAAAAATCAATTTAATAAAGCGAAAATAAGTTTGCTGTTGAGCGCAGCCATAACAA
The DNA here is from genome assembly GCA_036768485.1 of Mermis nigrescens. NCBI lineage: Eukaryota > Metazoa > Nematoda > Enoplea > Mermithida > Mermithidae > Mermis > Mermis nigrescens. The sequence goes on along the minus strand of JAVLUZ010000150.1, from coordinate 3,775,078 downwards.
TCACATTGCACATCAGAAGAGTCCTAATTGGCCATATGTGTACTGTAAAAAAGCAGAAACACAAAAAACGAGTAGTCAGATTTTGCAGATTTCAAAATCAAAAAACAATAACAGTGTATAAAAAAATTAAACTATTGTAATTTCTTTTTAAAATTTTAACAATTTCTATGAATTCCTCGCAGATTTAATTAGAGAAATCTGACTTTCTCATTTTGAGCAGAATTTGAATCTATTACACATCGTGATAAACTATCAAGTGCGACAGATAGCTAGACTATGCATTATGAGTTAAGCTGACAGTCAGACTTTACACTTTTTAAAAATCAATTTAATGGAGCGAAAATGAGTTTGCTGTTGAGCGCAGCCATAACAATCACATTGCACATCAGAAAAGTCCTAATTGGCCATATGTGTACTGTAAAAAAGCAGAAACACAAAAAACGAGTAGTCAGATTTTGCAGATTTCAAAATCAAAAAACAATAACAGTGTATAAAAAAATTAAACTATTGTAATTTCTTTTTAAAATTTTAACATTAAATCCCCCCAGATTTAATTAGAGAAACCTGACTTTCTCATTTTGAGCAGAATTTGAATCTATTACACATCGTGATAAACTATCAAGTGCGACAGATAGTTAGACTATGCATTATGAGTTAAGCTGACAGTCAGACTTTACACTTTTTAAAAATCAATTTAATGGAGCGAAAATAAGTTTGTTGTTGAGCGCAGCCATAACAATCACATTGCACATCAGAAAAGTCCTAATTGGCCATATGTGTACTGTAAAAAAGCAGAAACACAAAAAACGAGTAGTCAGATTTTGCAGATTTCAAAATCAAAAAACAATAACAGTGTATAAAAATTAAACTATTGTAATTTCTTTTTAAAATTTTAACAATTTCTATGAATTCCTCGCAGATTTAATTAGAGAAATCTGACTTTCTCATTTTGAGCAGAATTTGAATCTATTACACATCGTGATAAACTATCAAGTGCGACAGATAGCTAGACTATGCATTATGAGTTAAGCTGACAGTCAGACTTTACACTTTTTAAAAATCAATTTAATGGAGCGAAAATGAGTTTGCTGTTGAGCGCAGCCATAACAATCACATTGCACATCAGAAAAGTCCTAATTGGCCATATGTGTACTGTAAAAAAGCAGAAACACAAAAAACGAGTAGTCAAATTTTGCAGATTTCAAAATCAAAAAACAATAACAGTGTATAAAAAAATTAACCTATTGTAATTTCTTTTTAAAATTTTAACATTAAATCCCCCAGATTTAATTAGAGAAATCTGACTTTCTCATTTTGAGCAGAATTTGAATCTATTACACATCGTGATAAACTATCAAGTGCGACAGATAGCTAGACTATGCATTATGAGTTAAGCTGACAGTCAGACTTGACGCTTTTTAAAAATCAATTTAATGGAGCGAAAATAAGTTTGTTGTTGAGCGCAGCCATAACAATCACATTGCACATCAGAAAAGTCCTAATTGGCCATATGTGTACTGTAAAAAAGCAGAAACACAAAAAACGAGTAGTCAGATTTTGCAGATTTCAAAATCAAAAAACAATAACAGTGTATAAAAAAATTAACCTATTGTAATTTCTTTTTAAAATTTTAACATTAAATCCCCCCAGATTTAATTAGAGAAATCTGACTTTCTCATTTTGAGCAGAATTTGAATCTATTACACATCGTGATAAACTATCAAGTGCGACAGATGGATAGACTATGCATTATGAGTTAAGCTGACAGTCAGACTTTACACTTTTTAAAAATCAATTTAATGGAGCGAAAATAAGTTTGTTGTTGAGCGCAGCCATAACAATCACATTGCACATCAGAAAAGTCCTAATTGGCCATATGTGTACTGTAAAAAAGCAGAAACACAAAAAACGAGTAGTCAGATTTTGCAGATTTCAAAATCAAAAAACAATAACAGTGTATAAAAAAATTAACCTATTGTAATTTCTTTTTAAAATTTTAACATTAAATCCCCCCAGATTTAATTAGAGAAATCTGACTTTCTCATTTTGAGCAGAATTTGAATCTATTACACATCGTGATAAACTATCAAGTGCGACAGATGGATAGACTATGCATTATGAGTTAAGCTGACAGTCAGACTTTACACTTTTTAAAAATCAATTTAATGGAGCGAAAATAAGTTTGTTGTTGAGCGCAGCCATAACAATCACATTGCACATCAGAAAAGTCCTAATTGGCCATATGTGTACTGTAAAAAAGCAGAAACACAAAAAACGAGTAGTCAGATTTTGCAGATTTCAAAATCAAAAAACAATAACAGTGTATAAAAAAATTAACCTATTGTAATTTCTTTTTAAAATTTTAACATTAAATCCCCCAGATTTAATTAGAGAAATCTGACTTTCTCATTTTGAGCAGAATTTGAATCTATTACACATCGTGATAAACTATCAAGTGCGACAGATGGATAGACTATGCATTATGAGTTAAGCTGACAGTCAGACTTTACACTTTTTAAAAATCAATTTAATGGAGCGAAAATAAGTTTGTTGTTGAGCGCAGCCATAACAATCACATTGCACATCAGAAAAGTCCTAATTGGCCATATGTGTACTGTAAAAAAGCAGAAACACAAAAAACGAGTAGTCAGATTTTGCAGATTTCAAAATCAAAAAACAATAACAGTGTATAAAAAAATTAACCTATTGTAATTTCTTTTTAAAATTTTAACATTAAATCCCCCCAGATTTAATCAGAGAAATCTGACTTTCTCATTTTGAGCAGAATTTGAATCTATTACACATCGTGATAAACTATCAAGTGCGACAGATGGATAGACTATGCATTATGAGTTAAGCTGACAGTCAGACTTTACACTTTTTAAAAATCAATTTAATGGAGCGAAAATAAGTTTCTTGAGCGCAGTCATAACAATCACATTGCACCAATGGTCGTACGGGGAACCCGACCCCGACCCCTAAAAACCCCGGCCTAAACCCCGACCCCGACCCCCGACCGGGGGATGATTTTTCGAGTCGGGGTTGAACCTTTTTCGGGATTATGTTGATTTTTCTGGCGCAGTAAGTCCAGAACATTGAGTTCAAAAAGGCACAAACGTCAAAATTTTCTGGCGCTTCGCGCCGAGTCATTATTATTTATTGTTTTACAGATCCAATAAATTTAAAAGCTTAAATCTGTTAAAATAATCCAGCACTTCGCAGTACTTTAGTGATTTAATGTACTATTAGTTCATTGAATGAAACTGCACATGCTTGTTGAACATAATAGTAATAGCACACATGCACATAGGGGGTGAGGGGGTATTACCCCCCCCTGAGGGGTCAGCTAGACCGGTACTGTCCGGCGATTTTGAGCAAACAGGTCTTGTTCTGCATCATTTTTGACATCAAAATCAGAAAGCGCCCAAAATTGATAAATTTAGTGTTAAAAGTGATAAAATGCAGGCAAAATGGACTAAAAATGCTTTTAAAATGTGTTATTAACACGAAAAAACGTTTTATAGGCTATTTTGACCATTTTGATCATTAAAACAGCAAAAAAATCGTGACCTTTAAATTTACTGTTTTAGATGTTTGGCATTTCACCCCCCCCTGCCGACCCTGACCTTGTGCACCTATGAGTAAAAGTGCGAAAATGTTTGCGTACCAATTTATCTATTCTCTGCTTTGTTTATCTTTCTTTACAAGGACACATAATTCTATTTTAAATGAAAGGAAAGGCCAAATTTTCTTGTGTTTTTGCGCATCTTCTGTTTTCTAAACTAGTTAATAAGAAGGCCACAAATGGGCCTGAAAATGGTAAGAACAAAATTCTCATTGATACATCTTTCAATGACTTATTGGTTGCGACCCGTTGCTGCGCTAATACTTGGCAGAGGTCGAAAAACGCATTTCAGCTCAGAAGTTTTGTGCAGTGTAGGTGTTCATCAATTTTAAATTTTTTGGACTAAATTCAGAACCGAGATTCTGCCAATTTGCGAAAATTTGAACGTTACTAATTAAAAATTATAGTGCTTTTTGATAAAAATTTTCGGGGGTTCTGCTCTGGACCTCGCTGGGGGCGCTTGAGCGCGCCACACCAGACCCCCAGCCGTACAATCTCGTTCTACATATTGAAAGAGATTTTTAGGAGGACAGAAAAGGTAAAAGGATTAGGAATTTTTAAAATTTTCGGCGCTTCGCGCCGCAATTAGTTTATCTGTTCTGTATGATTTAAGCGGTATAAATTGAGTTTAAAGAGTAAAAACGTCAAAATTTTCCTGCGCTTAGCACCGCCGATTATTGTCTTAGGGCGGTAAAATATGACTGAATTTCTTGATGCTTTGCGCCACTTATGATTTCCGAACTGTTTGTCAATAAAAAGGCGTAAATTCTAAATGAAAACGGTGAAAATTTCGTAAATTTTCGGCGCTTCGCGCCATTGGCTCCTCTATAATCAGTGCGCCATAGAAAACCGTGTGGAAGAATACGAAAAAGCGAGAGCGATTAGTGATTAAAATTGAAAGAAATGCTAAATTGCTAAAACCATGTTTGAACTTGGAATGAAAATAAAATGTTGAACATAAGCAGCTTTATTAGTATGCTCTACAAACAAGTGAAGGTATCGTTTTTATCCTTTTCAAATTGGTATGTAATCATGCGATGTTAATTGTTTATCTTCAACCCCGACCCCGACCCCGACCCCAAAACCGGGGTTTTTCATCCTCGACCCCGACCCCGATCGGGGGTGAAAATCTGACCCCGTACGATCACTGCATTGCACATCACAAAAGTCCTATTTGGCCATATGTGTACTGTAAAAAACCAGAAACACAAAAAATGAGTTGTCGGATTTTGCAGATTTCAAAATCAAAAAACAATAAGAGTGTATAAAAAATTAAACTATCGTAATTTCTTTTTAAAATTTCAACAATAGATCCCACAGATTCAATTAGAGTGATCTGACTTTCCCATTTTGGGCTGAATTTGAATGTATTACACGTAATGATTTGCTATCAAGGTGCGACAGATAGTCAGACTATGCATTATGAGTTAAGCTGACAGTCAGACTTTACACTTTTTAAAAATCAATTTAATGGAGCGAAAATAAGTTTGTTGAGCGCAGCCATAACAATCACATTGCACTTCAGGAAAGTCCTAATTGGCCATATGTGTACTGTAAAAATCCAGAAACACAAAAAATGAGTAGTCAGATTATACAGATTTCAAAATCAAAAAACAATAAGAGTGTATAAAAAATTAAACTATCGTAATTTCTTTTTAAAATTTTAACAATTTCTATAGTGAAATCCCCACAGATTTATATACTAATTTATCTAGAGTAATCTGACTCTCCCATTCTGAGCTGAATTTTAATGTATTAGTAAATCATTATAACGGGGTTAAGGGGGTATAAGGTATTACAGCATCAATGTAAAGTTTTCGTGCCACACTTAATACACCGGCTGAAAAAGCACGTCTTTTTTTGTATAAACGCTGCAGCTAGCGTTTATAAAGAAAAGTACGTTTAGTATTAAAAAACACCTCACTTCAATCGCACTAATGTCACTCAGGCATCAATCGGCAAACAATAGATTGCGTTTTTTGAAAATGATGTATACAGAAAATGGAATTGTATTTGATCCTATGGAATAAAATAGTAAATGAATTAGGCATCCAATTGGAGTGAAAATACGCGCCATATTTTTTCCTAGTCAGTATTTTAAGCAAACATTGTGTGAACAGCTGAGAATAAACCCAGAAAAGCTGGAATATTTAGCAAATCTTTTTTAGAACTTGCTGATTTTAGCGCTTTTTCTAACAATGGAGGCTGCAGGCGTTTTAATAAAATTTCGTATTCAGATTGGAAATGCGTTTCAAACAGTGTTTTGCATTTTTCATAAAACTTTTAATTATCTATTTAAACCATTATATGGAGTTTCGTGTCACCCTGTACATTGGTGTCAAAGATATAGACATAAACATCTTTTCCCAGCACCCAAGTGCATGTCTGGTCGATAAAAGCATTGAAACATAAAGAACAATTCATCGAAAATTCGGCTTTTCTCGTCGTCCGACAGATGAAGATAAAGATAAATAAATAAACAGATAAATAAATAAATAAAAATAGGAGGAGACGACCTTATCAACGCATTACACGCAATACATACATAGGTTCAGCAAATAAATAAAGTAAAGTAAATAGTTAAAAATTAAACTAAACATAAAAAATAAGTTTATCAATATTATTATTATCATTTTTATTCCAGTCATCTCATTATTGTTATTTTTATTATTTTAAAAATATTATTATATATGTATATTGAACATTTCATATATATATATATATGTTTTTAGAATTGGTAAAAATACGGTAAACACGAATATGATTATGCCGTTTTCAGTCATCAGCGCTCTCATAATCTTTCGTATTTTCAAAAAAACGCCTCTCAATGTACATACGCACGCATGCGCAGCATCAATGATACGGGTTTACTGTCGTTGGTGTAAAATGGTGTAAGTCACAAACATGCGGGAAGTTCTCGTACAAGGACCATCAAACAAACATGATGTAGCGGGAGGGATGGGCGACCCCCACCCGAAGTTGGTTGTCCCCATATCCACAAAGCAGCAAAAAAATTTTGACCCCCACCCCCATTTTGGGAATTTTTTAGGCCGTTTTTACGTGTTCTTTTGACGTTTTAGGCGAAAAATTTGAAGGTCATTCAGCTCCACCTGCTGAAAATGGCCGGGGCCCCATCATACCTGGGCGTAGGGGAGTTTTAGGCGGTCGGGGTATGCAACCCCCAGAAACCAAAATTTTTCCGTCATTTTCGCAACTTTATGATGTCAATTGATAGTGCTCCATGAGAAACGTTGAAAATGGTGTTTTTTCGCATTCCACCATTTTTAAGGTCATTCCTCCAGTCATTCCTCCTCATTCCTCATTCCTCATTCCCTCCCCCAGAGCTTTGGTGCCGCCCACCTATGGGCCCTACCCAAAATTTTGAGCCCTTACATGCACGCCACTACCTTTGTTACACGATAATAAGCCTTTACGATAAATGATACCCGATGTTCTTAGATGCAGATTAATTAAAAAATTTTAAATCTATTTTATCATTTACTTCGATAATTCGTCAGCGATCGAAATTTTTTCGAGACTCTGATATGGAACGTGCGATTGCTTATCCGCTATTGTTGTTGTTGTTGTTGTTGTTGTTGTTGTCTCTCTTTTTGGCATTCTCCGCTTTTTGGGCAATACTGGTCTAAATTCTGAAGTCGATTCGTCTTTGCCTACAGTAATCTTTGCGGGACTTTTCCGTCGACCGCTTTTCTTTTGGCCCGTTGCCAAAAAATTCCACGGCGGCGCGTTATTGGGAAAAACTTCGTCATCGCAAGCCATGCACCACACTCGTAATGTTTTAACGTTCAATTGCAATTCGTGGTTATGGTCCTGGAAGTAGAATGAGAAAAACTTACAAAAAAACGCGGCTGCAAAAGGGGCGAGCCTACACGTATACAGGCCACACATTCCCATAGGGGGGTGAGGGGGTATTACCCCCACCTCAGTGTCCGAGACTTGAATCACTGTTAGACGATTTTGAGCTATCAAACATTTTCTGCAATGATTTTTGGGTACAAAAGCAGCGAAGATGTTAAAAATTTTTCGGCGCTTCGCGCCGACAAGTACATATCTGTTTTGCTTACTCATAAAATACCTAGAATGAAGTTAAAATGATCTGAAAAATCAAAATTTTCGATGAATTCTTATCTTTTTTACTTACAAGAGTGGTGAAACTAGTCAGAAGTGACAAAAAAGAGTGAAAAATGCAGTTTTTCACATTAAAACATGCTATTTATGATGTTTTAGCCATTTTTCATTTTTGACCTGCAAAAAAGGCTAGGACTCTAAATTTAGTGGTCTCAAATTTTGAGATTTCCCCTCCCTGAACTTTCGACCTTGGGAAACTATGATACAGGCCCATATCCAGACGGGGGGTAAACGGGGGAATGAAAGTGTCATCGGAAATCGGGTGGGAGGAGTCAAAGGTTTTCTGGTTTTGGGAAATGGGGATACGATCAATTTTAGGTGGGGGATTACCCCGTCCCTCCTGTTACATGTATGGAGCCAAGGAAATCAGGAACAATATTGTGGTTTACCTAGAAAAAGGATGAGGAAATTATCTATAGAAAAATAGAAATTTTCGACGAATTCTTATATTTTTTATGGACAAAGCAAAGCTGTAATGGGGCCTGTTCCAGGCCCCGACCCGGGGTCCAGCCTCCGGCCCCGGGCCGGGCTGGCCTCGTCACCCGGACCGCAAAATTTTAACATCGCTTTAAAGCCGACACATAATACCCCGCTGCATTAGGCCAGAATTAAAAATTTCTTTTCATACAATCCCTCATGAAATTCTTGATTAGGTATATCGGTTTAATTTTGAGGCATTCACGCGCTTGATTAAAAAGCTGAAAAACTAAGCGGCGAAAATTACAATGAAATCATAAACAAAATACAAATATTTCGGATAAGAAGGACAAAATTATTCAATTAAATATGATCTTATCTCGAGCAAAGATGCTATGAGTAGTAATTATAATTATTCTTATGAATCATTATTAAAACTATTTCATTATTATTTTTATGACTACTCTTATGGTATATAAGACGAATAACAGTTGGGTACATATATTGCATAACCAATGCCAGCATGGGGAAGTCATATGACCATAAAATATAGTATGTTTCCAGGACCCAGCACCGGCCCCGGCTTTAAGGCTTAGGCCCCGGTCCCGGTACAACTCTAGGCAAACAAACACTAGGTTTTAACCTTTTTCAGCAAACAAACACAGGCGGGTTGAAGGGGCAGGGGGCCCTGGCGAGATAATGACTAAAGATATCATTTACAATGATTTTTGGCCGTCAGTGATCATAATTTCTCGAATTTTTCCCGCGCTTAGCGCCTAGAAGTACATTGGACCTTTATTTACTTTCTTGATGATTTGCAAGCCATTTTTGGCTCATGCAATGAGGTTTCAAAACAATTCCAAGGGCAGAAACAGCTATTCCAGCATAGATTTCTTCGATTTTTAAGCATAACTTTCAAAATTTTCGACGTTCCGCCTCAAACGCTACAAAAACAGAAAATGAAGCAGTAAATCGAACTTCAAAATGCCCTCTTGAAAAATTGTATGTTTAAATATATTTCAATAAAAAAAATCGTCAGAAATTTCTAAACTTTTTGAGAAAAAAGGTTGCGCCAAAAGTGGTTTCGAATAAAAGTAGACGTAAAACGCCAAGAAAAAAGCTAATTGTAAGCGTAAAGGGCAAATTTTTGGGACCTGTTTTGCCTATTTTAGAAAATGTTTGGGTACCAACCCCCCTTCCTCACCCACCTAGGGAAATCCTAATTCTACCATCGCAGACAAATAGCCTTTCTGAACTCACAAACATAGCTGACTAGCCTTTTTGGACAAAATATAACCATTTATCCCTTTTTGAAGACGAAAAATAGCTAAATATACTTTTAAATTCAGAAAAAAACAACTCTATTGTACTTCTGAGCTCATACGGTATGTTTCTGAGGCCCAAAACTACATATATAGCTAGAAACTAGTTTTCTGAGCATGAAAATGTTATATAGCTAATTTTCCCCTTCTCCCCAGAGCCAGAGAATTTTTACAGTCCCCCCCCCCGCAATTTTTGGAAAAATCAAGTTATGTGGCCGTTTCTAGGAATTCTTTGGCCATTGTGGGCCAAAAATGGAGGTCACCTCCCTAAAAATGACCGGGAACCAATGTTTTTTGGTGCAAAATACGTTTGTACATGTACAAAGATGGCCCCCAAAAGTCTTTGTACATTTTGTACGTGCAAATGTTTGTGTACTATAATATAGCACAGTAGCGATTTTAGTGTGGTAAACCAGGGTTTTCAATCTTTGGTAGTATATCTTAGCTAATTTCTGGGTTTCTGACGCCAAAAATTATTAAAATTTGTCTCAAAACAGCGCGAATGGCCGTAAAATTCGACATTCTTCCATTCTAAATGCAAATTCTGCCATTTTTAAGAAATATGGGACAAACAATCATTAATTTCGGCGCGAAGCGCCGAAAATTCTTGTGAATTTTACACCTTTTTACAGTTTTTGTCTTCCCAAAAATCTTTGTACATTTTGTACACACAGATTTTTGGGTTCTATAATATAGTACAGTAGCGATTTTAGCGTGGTAAAAACAGAGTCGTTCGACTTTTGGTAGTGTATTTTAGCTAATTTCTGGGTCTCTAAGGACAAAAATCACTAGGAATCGCCTTAAAACGGCGCGAAGCGCCGCATTATTGCATTCGAAATGCAATTTCTGCCATTATAAAGATCAACAGAACACACAATTACTCAGAAACACACAATTACTCAAAATTTTTGCAAATTTCAGACCTTTTCTGCAATTTTTGTCATCCCAAAAATCTTTGTACATGTAAAGCGACGATCCCGAAAAGACTTTGCACATCGGTAAAAATCGTTGCCATGTACACAAAAAACACAGCCTGGAAGCCAACCCAAAATTTCGAGCCGTTAAATGTATGCTCGTCGTACCCTAAATTAGCTGATCCCGAATTCCAGAATTGTATGCTCTTTCAGCTCAGGATTGGGGACGTTAGTAGGGCACAATTATCGGATAATTACTTAGCGAGCGGATTACTTGATATTTTGAGAAATGAATGCTCATATCACATGGTTTTAGAGCTTAAAAATGATCAAAAATAAGTGGGGCTCAAGTTAAAAATTTTGAACTGAGTTTATCATTTCAAACTTTTTTTAGTGATCTGCATTTTTTAATTGGAAAATGCTGTTCCTACAATGTTCGAAAAAAATCACTAGCCCCTAGCTCTTTCCCATACGCTTAATGATCAGAAAGCGTGCAATTATGCATGCAAAAAATGCAAAAATAAAAATAAAACACAACATTAAAAATATCGCGAAAAAAATTCAAAAAAAAAAAATCGGAACAAATTGAACGAAACATAGTCAAAACATGTTTATAATGGCGCGAAATGCCGAAAATTTGGCACTTTTGAGCAAAATATATAGTTAAAACGCATTAAAACGCATATTTTCTACAAATTTTTTATAAACTTTTTGGGAACTTTCAAAAAATCGCCAATTCTAAGGATGTGAAAAAAAATTTTGCGGGGTGGTAAAAAGATTTCTGGAGGTTGAGACCCCCCCACCCAAGATCATATATAGTAACCACCAGGGGCGGATTCAGGGGGGACGGGGGAACAGCCGCCCCCCATTGGCCCAAAATAGTGCGCAAAATTAAGGATTTTTGAGCGATTTTTAGCGATTTTCGGGTCAAAACGGCTAATTTGTCCGCCCAAGTCAGGGTTCCGCCCCCCCCCCTTAGGAGGTACCGCCCCCCAACCCCAACCTCAGGAAAATCCTGGATCCGCCACTGGTAACCACAGTGGCGAATCCAGGTTTTTCTAAAAGGGGGCTGAAGCCAAAATTTACCCAATAGTATCAAAGCCAGTCCAAAAAAACAGTGCATTAGGCTCAAAGTAGCTGTTTTTGCCGCCTAGTGATAGACAGAATCATTTGTGATCCGAAAAACACTTTAAACGAAGTTTAAGAAAAATACATAAATTTAGTGCATAATGAAATTAAAGCGCTGAAGAAATACTCGAAAAAACATCGTGAAAATTAAATAAATCATTGTTCTATACATAAACTACTCTATAAATTAGAAAATACGGTTTTTAGAGCGCCGAGAAAGACAGTAAATGTCATTAATGAGTACTAACCGGCTCAAAGCGCCGGAAAAATTTCAAAATCATGATAAAAATAACTTAAAAAATCAAAACTATACACCTATTTTTTATTGCGACCAAATATTTTTTGCGACAGGGGCGGCCACCCCCGCCCTCAACCCCTCTGAATCCGCACTAAGGGTAACAATACATTTTAACCGTGAAAATTCTAGGAGGTACACATCAAAAACTCTATTCTTTTGACGTTCGGACCTCCTCCTTTCTAGGACATACAAACTTATTTAAATTTTTAAAAAATTTAAAAAACTTCAATTTCAATATGTAAATAAATGAGCAAAGACGCAGAGCGGCGATAATTCCAAATAAAATATAATAAAATTTCGTTAAATTTCATACATTTTCTACAATTTTATCCGAAAATTAGCAGTTCAGAATAGATTAGGAGCGATTTTGCGGGGGTTAGCAGCCAAGCTCCGGGGTCCAGCCCTCCACCCACTCAAAAAAACATCTACGGCATCCTGAATTTCATTATAAAAAAATTGAAAAAATCCCATTTTTTCGGTCACTTATGCAGGACTGTCTATTTTGTGTTGAAAATTTCTGAAACAATTCGGTTTTGATAAACAAATTAAAAAACCAACAAAAAAGCAATTTGCCTGGAATTCATTGAACAAAAGTGATTTCGGTATCTGCGCTTCGATACAAACATAATTAAATTTATGAAGTGTAGGCTTAGCCCCTCTGGAAAAAAGCGCATGTGATTTCCGCTTTTGATTATATACCCAATCATAAAGTATAAATACAATACATAGATAGCACGATAGAAAAATAATATAAAATAGGTAATATAATAAAAATAAACAAAATTAAAACATTAATGAATACCTAAAATAATACAATGAATACAAATCAATAAATGCCTAAAACGCCTAAATTTAATTGCGAACGGAGCTACAAACTTTGAAAAGAATCGCAATTTGACCATATAATTAAACGATAAATGCAGCACGGTATTCAAAAGACGCTTTTAGAAAAATAAGAAACTTTTTCAAGCACTTATATCCGCAATCAGCAAATTCAAAAGCTCAAATTATGCTAAAAAACTTTATTATACACATGTAACCTATTTTATACTACAATTTCAGATTAGAGGAGTTTAAATTGCAATGCTTATCAAAATTTACAAAAACTTATTATTTCCATGAAATATTAAGTTTAAAAAATGTGGCTTAGAAAGAACGATTAATCGTCTCAAACAATTTCAAATTATCGTCAACGAACGAGACGATAACTCATAATCGTCGACGAAAACGATAATTCGTTACTGTAATTAAGCAATTAAATTGAATAGAAAAAAGTCAAATAATTTCAATTAAAAAATCAAACAATAAATAATTCGTTATCGTCAACGATAAACATTTTGAGACGATCGATCAATCTTATATAAATCGCTGCTTACTTTAAAATGCTCCAAAGCGTGATTCGCTTTATTTCGACCACACCCTACGTAAAAGCATTGATTTCTCAAGCATAACCATCTAGAACCACCAGCGTATGAACACGTAGAACATGGTTCCTTAAAACCGTTCTACATATATGCAACATCACAATGTATGTAACAGGGAAGATGGACGGGAATCCCCCACCCAAAGTTATCGTCCCTCATGCCCTAGGGCCATAAAATTTTTGACCCCATCCCCCCATTTTTGGGAGAAAATGAATTTTTTGGCCATTTTTGGCCAAAAATTTAGAGGTCATTTACCCAGCGTTTTTTTTTGTACAAAGTCCAGGGGCGGATTCAAAGAGGGCGAGGGTGCGGCCGCCTCCCTTTGGCCAAGAATCTTTGGCGAGATAAAGAATGGATATGCAATTTGCAATGATTTTTGGCAGTCAGTAACCATAATTTCTCGCCGGATGATACCGATCAATGACATTTATTTACTTTCTTGGCGACCTGCAAGCCATTTTCTGTTCATGTACATAGGTTTCAAAACAACTTTAACAGCAGAAACAGCTATTTTTGCATAGTTTTCTTCTATTTTCAATTGAAAATTTCGATGTTTTGCATCAAATGCTATAAATACAGGAAATCAAGCAGTAAATCATGCTTCTATACGTCTATCCGCCTTGATTTCACAGATTTTCCGGCGCTTCGCGCCAGATTTTTGTTAAAGTCAAGGAAATTTAATGATTTTTTCGCACAAAATTGCCAAAAATCTCAAAATTTTCAGAAGAAATATTGCGTCAGAAGTGATTTTATGTAAAAGTATACAATGTAAAACAACGAAAAAACGCCATTTCGCGCGTTAAGGGCAAATTTTTGGACCTATTTTTGACTGTTTTCGGAAAAGTAGGGATACCGCCCCCCCCTTAGGAAAACCCTAGATTCGCCACTGACGAAGTCCGTTTGTATATACATGTACGGTATATATATATATATATATATATATATATATATATATATATATATATATATATATATATATATATATATATATATATATATATATATATATATATATATATATATATATGCAAAGATGGTCTCCAAGCCTTTGAACACTTTGTACACACAAAGTTTTTGGGTACTATAATTTGGAACAGTAACGATCTTAGTGTGGTAAAAACAAAGTTGTTCGAATTTTGGTGCATTGAACTCCCTTGACTCCCTATGGCCGCGGATTTCACACAAAAAATTTCAAGCCATAACATGTATTACATTTATGATCACTACCATGCATGTACCGTATCAAAATCTAGGGTAAGTGGACCTAAGTATTTTAAGGGCAGGGGTGAATGCAGTGTTTTATTTGTACTCTGCGATTGCAAAAGATTTTTCCCGATGTACAGACTTTTTCGGGACCGTCTTTGTACATGAACAAAGATTTTTGGGAAGACGGAAACAATAAAAAGGGTCTGAAATTCGAAAAAATTTTCGGCGCTTCGCGCCGAAATGAGATAATTGTGTTTGTCCTATATATCTTTATAATGGCAGAATTTGCATTTAGAACGGAAAAATGTCAAATTTTTCAGCACTTCGCGCCACAAGTGGGCAATGCCGCGCCACCCGCGCCACCCGCGCCACCGGGTGGCGCCAGAAGGCACTTTGGTACCTTCAGATCCCCAGCTGGGTGGTGCCAGAAAAACAGTTTTTGATTGGGGGGGTAGAATTTTTTGACCCAAAAATAAAAAAGTGAGAAAATGATACAACCAGCCAAAGCCAACCAACCAACCAACTAACCGGCCAACCAACCAGCCAACTAGCCAACCAAACAACCAACCAACCGGCCAAACAACCAACCAACTAGCCATTTAATCAACCAGGTAACCAACCAACTAACCGGCTAACTAACCAGCCACCTAGCCAACCAAACAACCAACCAATGACCTACCCAACCAAACAACTAACTATCTGGCCAAACAAACAACCAACCAACCTCAAGAAAAGGGACCCCGGTACCTTCAGAACCAAAATCCATTGCCCAGGTATGCTTCGCGCCGTTTTGAAACAATTTTTAGTAATTTGTGGCGTCAAACACCCAGAAATTAGCTAAAATACACTACCAAAGATCGAAAACCTTGTTTTGCTACACTAAAATCGCTACTGTACTATATAAGTACACAAAAATTTGCGTGTACAAAATGTAAGAAGACTTTTGGGACCATTTTTTATAAACATGTACAAATGAAGCCTTGTACAAAAAATCACTGGGTTGGTGAACGATTCCAATTGCTGGCCTAAGATGGCAAGGAAAAAGACACATTAAAAATAGCCAAAAAAGCGCGTTTTCGCCAAACATCGGGAGAGCTAGTGCTGCACTGCAACTTAGTAAATTTTCCTACCTGGGCGCTATCACGCCGTGGCATGGGCTTACGTCAGGTAAGGCAGCGGCCGCCCCTCCTTAGCCCAAAAATAATTTTGGAAAGGTAAGGAAATGCATGAAAATTGAAATCTTTTCGTGTGCCCAGAAAATCATACAATTTTGTAGCCAATAATAAGCTCATTTTTCAAAGCTTATGCATATGCCCGTGATACCGGATATGACTAACATAAGGTTAGAATGCAAAGACACCTGTTTTCTTCGGCGCAGGTGGTCGGCGGTGGCGCGCTCAAGCGTCCCCGTCGGGGTTTGGGGCACAGCAGCCGAAAACTTTCGCAAAAAGAGATACTTTCAAATAAAACCGTAACTTCTAAATTTCTACAAAATTGGTCAAATTTTGCCTCTGAATTCAGCCTAAAAGCACTTAGTTTAATGACCAAAATTCATCACCATCGCCAAAAAAATTTTCATTATTGCCACTTGCAAGCAGCCGGCTAAATAGGATGCATAAATTATCAATGTCAGTTATGGAAATCAAGTAAACAGTTTTAACATAACGAAAGATTAATCGATGAATTCATACGAATGTATCGGCTGATACAAGCATTTAAGTTTAATGTTTGGACTTTACAAGATGAAATAACAGTGGCTTACCTAACCGGCGCAAAGCACCGAAAAATTTTGATGCTTTTGCATTTATAAAACTTTTTTTGGCATTATAGAGACACACAAAAAATAAAATATCAGGCACTAGAAATATTTCACATTTTTTTACTGATTTTTTCACCAAAGACAATCTCTGTAACTACCTTAAGGTATTAATACGGATTGAAAATTTAGTTGATAACGAAAAATCATGATTCTTCGATTTGTCAATTTTTCCAAGACACCAGATTTAAAAAGATCTAAGCTAAGACGGCTTTTGGTCTCATCATCTGCACAATATTTCAGGGCAAATCCGCCCCAGATTTAGGAATCGCTTGCAGCTTTGAAACCCAGTTATGTACTTAATGTAGCAAAGCCATCACAAATTGGTAAAGACTGATGCAAGTTTTCTACGCAAATATATTTTAGGTCAATATTCAGAATTATATTTCAGGGATCACTAAAATTTTGAAAACGTATATAATGCGTTTGTACGCAATTTGATGAAACTCTGCGCGATCCGCCAAATTTTTGACGTTTTAATCCTTTTGAGCTCATTTTTGAAAAGCATTACTGACTGTAAGCAATATACGGAAATTTGACGCGCAGTGCTAAAAAAGTTTCACGCTGCATCCTTTTAAGCTCAATTTCGCAGGTTTCTGAATATAAGCAAGCAATGCAGTGACCATGCCTGGCGGGAGGCGCCGGACATGCATGCTCATAGGAGGTGAAGGAACCCCTTCTGAAAGGGTCAGTCAGACAGGTACTAATCCGGCGATTTTGAGCTGACGGATCATTTTTTGCATCATTTTTGAGGTCTAAAGCAATTAAAAAGTCAAAATATTTCTAATACTCTTGTGTACTTTTTATCCTAAGGATCGCCAAAAATTGATAAATTTCAATAATTTTTAGTCTTAAGAGCGATATAATGTAGTTGAAATGGACTGAAAATGCTAACCACGAATAGAAAGAAGTTTTATAGGTTATTCTGATAATTTTTGTTGTTTAAACAACAAAACTTCGTGAACCTTTAATTTACTGTTTCGGATTTCTTAGATTGCACCCCCCCCCACTGACCCTGACCTTGCGCACCCATGGCGCCGGAAGATTTTGTAATTATTCTTTAACACTAAACTTCGCAACTTTCTGAATATAAGCATAGCTGACGCAAAGCGCCGGAAGGTCTCGTAATTTTTTTGTATCCTTTTAAGCTCAATTTTGCATCTTTCTGAATATAAGCAATCAATATAAATTATATTTGGCGATAAGTGCTGAAAATTTTCAATGTTTTTAATGCTGTCAGAACTCACATTTGCAGTTTTACAAAGTTAAGCAAAGCAGGAATTATATCTAGTGCGAAGCGTCAGAAGAATTAAGACGGTTTCTTGTCCTCAAGCTCAATTTTGCGCCTTGATGAAGATAGAAATGCAGAAAATTTGATAATGCCAAAAGAATGTCATTGAGAAATAAATTTAAATATGAAGTAAACAGTCATTTTGATCAAATTCGTGGCGCGAAGCGCCGAAAATTTGAGCATTTTCACGCCGAGGAACATCAAAACCTGAATGGTTTGATAGGAGAAAATTCTAAAAACTTTAAGAAGGAGATTCTCCCCTTTACCCCCCCCCCCCCCTCCGCCTCAAAAATGCAGGTCTGAAGGTATCATGTAATGAGTGAGGTCGCTGAATACCTTAGTATCAGAGTAAGAGATTTAATGCAACAGTGCACAAAGCAGCTTTTCTACAAATTTTCAGGAAATTTTTTGAGAAATCTTCGAAAAATCGCGGATTCTGGGAGCGGGGGAATCGCTCGGAGGGGAGGGAGGATTTTTTCTGAGGATGGGTGAAAACCCTCTAACCCCCCATGATTTTGTATGGCCCTCCCAACCATATATACATGCACAGCATGAGAATTCTGGATTAAGGGGGGTAAAACTTTGAAAGTCTCTTTCATGAGTTTAAAAATAGTGATTATGCGTCAAAAACATCGTTTTCCGCGTTTATGACGATGCTCTATCTTTCTAGAGCATAAAAAGGTAAAAAATTCTGGAAAAATCAAAAAGTCAAACAGATTGAACAAAAAGTCAAAACATATATAAGTATATGGCTCGAAGCGCCGAAAATTAGACAATTTTGAGCAAATAGATAAATAAAAACACTTTAAAAACACCTTCTACAAATTTTTTGGAAAATGATAACTTCCGAAAGATCGCGAATTATAATCGGGGTAGGGTGAAAAAAAATTTTGGGGAGGGCGAAAAATTGTTCTGAGGACGAGGGGGAAGGTGAACTCCCAAATATCCCCAAGATCATGCATAGTCCCAACTTTCTTGTAGTACAATAAGATTTTAATTATAAGCTGCCAATGCTTTTGTGATTTGTATTATGTTAATAATTAATCTCCATTTGTTTTATCATGGTTTTAATACTCAAACTATAAATTTTTGACTGAAACTTTCATCATATGTATGCAGGTCAAATACTAATTTTTTGCAAGACTACTGACCTGAAGCCGAGCTTCTGCTTCACAGTAGGAAATAACTGCATCGACAACATGAGGACAATGCGATTGCACTGACATTACTTAGAAGTAAGCGCATCAAACTATAAATGCATTTTATAAGCCATGATAATTATCTTAAACAGTAATCACGGTAAATTTAACAAAATAAATAATGGAATCACAAGACTTGCATACGACAAAAATGCACTAATCACACACAACGTTCTGCAGATTATGAAAATAATTATTTCTGTGAAAATAGGCTCTCTGTGTAGTGCTGCTTTTTAATTGAAACTACACATATATTAGTGATGTCCCAGACCCAGGCCCAGGCCCGTGCTGGGGCAAGGCTCTGCCCCAAGCCTGGCTAAAACATGTAGACAGGCCCGTGACCAGGGGGAGATGTGGGGGGCCGCCCCGCCCCCAAAATAGAAAAACTTTTGGTCTTCTCAAGGGTTGGCGAAGTGCGTCCAAAACACCGTCAAAACAGTTTTTTAGCGTACTTTGAGCTGGTAAAGTCAAAATTTTCTAGCGCCAGCGGCGGATTTATTGTTCATGTATATTTAGTTTTGTCTTATAAACTGCTGAAAATCGTTCAAATTTGAGTTATATATAGAGTGCATGTCAACCTCGTTTCCGGCGCTGTGCACGCCGGTTTCATTAATCAGCTATAGTTTTTGCCTTCTAGCTCACTCAAAACAACTAAAATCTGAGTTATGACATGGGAAACATGAAGTTTTTCAAGCATTTGAGCTTCAGATAAAAAATAATTCAACGATTCAGTGATGAGAAATCAGCTTAAATGATAAATTTGCAGTACCTACCTATATCAATATGAAATAAAATGAACATATTTTTCTGAAATTTTTCTCAACCATCGTACAGAGCTCGCACAGATACGCTCGAAACTGCCTTCACTTCCGTCTATCTCCTAAATTCTCGAGATATCTGGCCTCAAAAATTTTCGCCCCCTACCTCCAAAATAAAAACCTGGTCACGGGCCTGTGATGTAGATATACATGATTAGATGCGAGTAAAAATGTCAAATTTTCTTCTAAAATGAATCAAACAATGTGAGCAAGCAAACAAACCGTCTATTTAAGAACACTGACGAATTCAAATACCAAAATCTGATAGTTGGTCTATACTTCAAGAAGAAAGTAGATTTGTATTCAACTTAGGTCATTTAAATGTAGTGTATATGCCTTACTTATCTCTCAGAATAAATAGTATATATAGGATGATGCAGAGATCTTGTACATCAAACTGATGCGATCAGATAAGTCTGATATAAGCGGATGAAATATAGGAAAATCGATTGATTGATCAGTCGAAATTCATGACTTTGCGAAATTTCCGAAAATCAAACTTGTGCTGTCCTGAATATTAGCTAAAGATTCTAATATGGTTTTGTCTCCGATTCTCCTAAAAATAATTTTTTCTGATAGATTCGAGGACGCTGGTCGCTGAGTCCAGAAAAAAAGCGTTTAGGGGCTGACGAATATTTGTGGAGATAGAGCCCTTCAAACTTGCAAAAAACGTGATTATTTCAATGTTCTAAGGGCTCTATCTCCACAAATATTCGTCAGCCGCCTAAACGCTTTTGATTTTTCTGGACTCAGCGTCCTCGAATCTATCAGAAAAAAGTATTTTTAGGAGATTCGGTGACAAAAAAAATTTTTGAAAAAAAAAATTATACAAAAGCCCCCATTTTTAACATATCTACATTGAAGTTCTGAGGTTAAAAAAGCTTAAAAACACTGTTTCTGGGAAAATTGAGAAAAAACCATATCTGATAAAATTTGGTGATTAGATCCATGCGAGCTAAATTTTTGGCAAATAGATACTTGCCCACAACTCACCAGCTTGCTTATACGAACATCTTAGGCTTAGGCTTAGAAAGTGTATTCACATTGGTGCCAGCTGATGGTCTAAGCCTGAGAAAATTGGGGCGAAAATTGCGGAGCGAGCGAAGCGAGCGGAGCAATTTTGGCCCCAATTGTGCCTTAGGCTAAGACCATCAGCTGGCACCAATTTGATATGCACGGCAAGTCTAAAATAATAACCGTGATGAATCGATTACTCCTGCTTCGGCTTTGTTAACGTCAGAACTGTAATGTAGAAATGTTAAAAATAGGGTTTTGCATATTTTTTTTTCAAAAAATTTTTTGTCACGCGATTCTCCTAGAAATAATTTTTTCTGATAGGTTCGAGGAAGAGTCGTTCAGGCGGCTGACGAATATTTGTGGAGATAGAGTCTTAAGAACATTGAAATAATCACGTTTTTTGCAAGTTTGAAGGACTCTATCTCCACGAATATTCGTCAGCCCCCTAAACGCTTTTTTCTGGACGCAGCGTCCTTGAATCTACCAGAAAAAAGTATTTTTAGGAGAATCGGAGACAAAACCATATTAGAAAAAAAAATTTTCCATTAGCACTTAGTTAAATGTGCCTGATAAACTTTTTCATTGTTTTTTAAGACTAGTATCTATCAGAGAATTTTACTGGGATTGCTCGAGAATTCAGATTGGTGACAGCAGTGAGCTTAGCCTAAGGCATAAATGGGGCCTAAAGTGCTCTGCTCGCTCCGTAATTTCCCGCCAAATTTATCACAGGCTTAACCAAATTAAAGCCTTTCATCAATTAAAAAGGTGCCGTTTTTTAAGTGCTGCGATCGACGAAGTGCAGCCTAAACATCAATAACAAACGTATTAGGGGAGTAACTTAAGAATATGGTACTTTCTGAATACTAACAAATAAACTTCAGAAGAGCGGATTTTTCTGCTCAGTACTTAGAACATGTTGAAAGAAAGCGCGGAAAAAAATTTCATCCGTCTCATGATCAATATTACAAAAGCTATGGGTACTCTTTAATTAGCCTCTTCTTCGACCTAAACAAGCATCTTATCAACCTAAGTATTTGAAAATCTCAAACAGCTGAATGCAGAATCACATGTAGATACCCAATTTACGTCGACCTAGCATCTATGCACCGACCTAAGCATCTATACATTGAGCTAAGCATCTATACATCGACCTAAGCATCTATACATCGACCTAAGCATCTATATATCGATCTGAGCATCTATACATCGACCTAGGCATCAATACATCGACCTAAGCGGGAGCGACCTCAACCTAAGCAGCTTGAAACACCTTTTAGATATACTAAGCCTAAGCCTGAGTATAATAGAAGCAAAAACTTAGATTTTTGTATACCTTATCGAGTAAAACCGGAAAAAACATGCAAAAAAATATGAAATTTTGGCTTAATTCCAGAATAGATAGAAGTCACAGAATTTAAATTAATGGGGATTTATCGAAAGATTAGTAGTTGTAAGGAAGATATTCAAAAGAAATTATCGACGGTAAGCATTTAGAAGGGGGGAAATTGAGGAATGAAGTTGTAAAGTGATAGAAGCACAAAGCATGGGAAGGCGACTGTCGTAAACGGTGTATTGATTGATCTAATGTACCTATACTGATGCATACGTTTGTTTGTATGTAGGTACGCAATGTTTAGAGAAGGCGATTGCAAAAATCGTCGCAATGATTGATCAAATTGTCTTGTGTACATAGGTATGTGAGTAGGTACATAGGCAATATGTCTCATTAGCGAAGGTGACGACGATAATGCTGACGATTGATGAATCTATTATGAATTAAAGAAGAACAGGTTAATTGAACATTCGTGCACACGATGGACGTTTATAAAGGACCTCAGGTACATAACTTATCCACAATGCATTTATTGTTTCTATGTATAGCTTGAATGAAGATTATGTACTTAAATGAATACACTGCGATCGGTCGATGTAAGTTTACATGACTATCATAAAAGAATGTAAGTTAGGTGCATTTTTACTGTTGCCTTGATAGATTACTCTGTTCCTAATGCATTGGATAAATGTTGTGCTTAACATCACAGACAGGTGATCTGTGGAACACCTCTGAGTGACAATTCTTTATGTACTGTAGGGTGTCAGAATAGTAATCTTTTGCTCGCGTGGAAGTCGACGTAGGTTCTCTATGCAAATTTTTTATTATCATGAGTGATTTACGTAGTAGGCGCTTGTTTGCCGCGAGAATTATTTATTATGGATAGTTTTAGATTAGTAACCTTATGTTCACGTGGAAGTCGACGTTGCTTTTCTATGCAAATTTTTATCAATTATGTATATGAGTGATTTACGTTGTTCCGGACGCGAGAATTGCTTATACTGGTTGTTTACGCTCTACCGTGCTGCTGTGTAATACGCATTTCGTATATTGGATTGTGATCAAGATTGTTGTGCTTTGCGCAGTTGCTGCGTTCTAAGAATGTACCTTAATCTTACAGAAATTAAATAGCTATCCGACGATTTGGCGAAAAACTGACAATTGGTATAAGATTGTCAATTAGTTAGTATCGAAGGAGCCGGATTAGAAATCTGATAGGTGTGGCGGAACATTGAAATTAACCATTTTGACAGCAGCTATTGATACGGAAATCAGATTTCGTTTCACGTGGCACATTTGTGGAGCGCTCGAAACAATTGATATACGAATTTTTATCATCAGATTTGCTTCGACGTGGCACATTAATCGAACGCTCGAAACTATTGATATATGAAATTTTATTTAGCGACTGCTGAAAGGCGTACGACTGTCTGGATCAGCACGGAAATCAAGAGATAAAAGTGAGTGAGAATTTACACTTCAGTAATTATAATAATAGTCATGTAAACCATCCGGTGATCAATCTTTTTGTTAGTGTTGTTAGTTAGAAAGGAAGGATTACGTATATTTTGACAAATAAGGGTGCTAGCGTCATTTTCTTCCTAAGCCTCTTCTAATATTTAATATTTTTAGGCTTAGGCTTAGTATGTGCCTTCACATTGACGCCAGGGGATGATGTAAGCCTTGGAGACAAATGGGGCGAAAATTGCGAAGCGAGTCGAGGCGAGCCGGAGCAATTTTTGCTCCCCCATCTTTTCTCTTAGGCTTAGATCATCCGCTGGCACCAATCTGAAGCCGCACTGAGCTCAAAAAAATAATTTTGATTAAGGCGAGAATAGCGTTTTAATGCGAATTCAAGTAGGAGTTTTGAATATAGAATCAGTTGCGAAAAACAGACGGAAATGAAAGTAAGGAAATAAAATTTTTTGAAAATTTTTTTTTCAATCAAAGGCTTTTCCGTCTGTTTTTTCAACTTTTATGTTAAAGATAAAGTGCTTGAAATCGCATAAAAACGCTGTTTTTTTTTGAAATCTGGAACATGGAGCTATTCTAGAATTCGCCCGAAATTTTTTTAAGTTTTTTTAAAATTTCAAACAGCTTTCCGCGCCTTTTTTCTTTTTTCTCCTTTCAGCTGCTATGCTTCCTCTCCGTTATTTCAGCCCATATTATTCATTTCTGACAAATGTGTTAGTCCTTGGATCGAGTCATTTAATCGTCCCACGCAACACTCAAATCGAGAGTTGCCTGCAACTTTGCAAGTCTGGCTTCAGATTTTCACCCAAATATTTCTTTCCCGCGCATCAATTTATCATGTTCTATCATTTTGGCAAAAAATTTTGGCATTCCGTATTCGTTTTGCACCTTTTCTGAAAGTACCATATTCTTAAGTTCAGCCAACAATAGGTAATAAAATTAAATCAGTCCAGTACACGGGTTGCCGGACAATTTCCAGATTTCACCTCTCTAAAACGCGTTTTTGCATTGCGGAAATTTTTTACCAATGTCAGCCAAGCCCAAAGATTTTTTCCGTTTTTCAAAATTCGGCTGACAAATAGACAAAAAAGTTCAAAACGTTGCAGTGCAGTGAGGAGAGCATTGACAGGATACATGCAGAATTTTTCTTATTGAGAGGCTAAATGTACATTCTAGCGACAAAGTGTGTACATAAGAATTCGTATAAATATTTTTCATAAATTCGGCACGGGGCGTCGAAAAATTTCTGAATTTTTGTCAAGACAAGAAGACAATATAATTTGTGTAAAATAATATAGTTTTAAAACTCCAAATCCCTCAATTATTTCAATAAAAAACCCGAAAAATTCCTAAAATTAAAAAAACTCCAAAAATGAACTGCAACAGCTTCCGGAAAAACCCGAAATTTAGGGAAAAAGCAATAACTTGGCAAACTTCTGACTGCCGCGGTCCGCCGCCACGCCATCGTAAAAAATCTTTTACAGTAATCCCAAAATCTTAGATAAGTATGCAAAATGCTTTTCTTGTCTCTCAATAATATTCCGGTGTGGTATATCTATTAAACTGATGTAGTCACCTTTTAATAATCGTCTATGTACAAGAGTGGGCCTATAAAATGCTTACACATAGAGGACTTATCCTACAATTAAGAAACCCCAAACTAAACTCCAACAGCCTGAAAAAACCATGAAATTCGGAAAAAAACCCTAAAGCCCGGTTCAGAAGTAAAATCGGCGATATCGCCGACATCGCCGACACTTTTCCCGGTTCAGAAGTGCCCCGATTCTCCCGATTTTTAAGTCGGCGATATCGCCGATTCCTACGACTTTCCCGATTTTTGTCGGCGATATCGCCGACTCTTACGATTTTCCCGATTTTTAGTCGGCGATATCGCCGACTTTCCCGATTTTAGTCGGCGATATCGCCGACTTTTACGATTTTTGTCGGCGATATCGCCAGACTAAAATCGTAAGAATAGGAACCCATCCTATTTTTCTACGATATCGCCGATTTTTGTGCATTGAGGTAGCGCTAGGTAAGCAGTTGTCTAATTAAGCACGTATATAGATGTTCATGAAGATCATCATAAAGTTATATAGGTGTACCACCAATCTAGGTGCCTGATTACATGACAAATCCGATTGAGTAAATTTCGTATTTTTAGCTGCGAGTACGGAAAAACTATACTGCTCACTATCTTACGTCATGAATTTTAATTAGCTGATATTCAACTGACTTTTTGGGGGGTGTTTTGGTTTCTGAGGGTGCATACTCCCCCAACCCCCTACGCTCAGGTGTGGACGCACGACTCACGACAACCCCCCAACCCCCACACATGCATGTATGCTCCAGACCCCCTTCGCTTATGTGTGCTGCTGATTCCCAAAAAATTCTTGTAAAACTGAATTTATACCTATAATTGAAAATTTTCTTCTCTTCAGTCAAGTGATTATCTGGGTAAGGTCGCATTAAATAGGGCTTTAACGTAAATCCTTGATCTCCGACCAATACGAATGGTAGTTCTTTATCAAACCCACTGACGAGTGTGGCTTCGGGTATTTGCAGCGACCCATGTGCTAATCCACGTCCTAAAGCCGATGATGCAAACAATCCCCCATCGTTCATATGACCATCACCCCCGATGTCTACGACCACAGATTCATAATGGGCATCCACAACAGCCAGCAGAATTTTGCTAAATCGTTGCTTGTAATTAAAAACTGAGATCCGCTTAACTTTGGCGCCTGAATAGTGAAATGCTTTCCATCCATTGCACCTATACAATGCGGAAATTGCCAAATATTTTCAAAATCTACCGCAATCGATTTCCAAGTCTCCATAGTAGGTAGTGGTAGATAATTGGGCTGCAAAAACACTCCAAAGCGCTTCACAAGTTTCGCGAATAATTCCTGAAACTGTCGATACTTCAACTCGAAAGCTAAATGAAATGCTTTGCATGTCTTCTCCAGTGGGCAAGTAACGTAATGTAATGGCTAACCTTTCGCCAGAGGAAATGGGTTTTCGCCATTTACAACTCTTTTGTATCAGAAGCCGAATTTTGTATAATAATTCATCGAATTTCGTTGGTAACATTCGAAAGAATTTGAAAAAACTTTTGTTCGTCATTCAAACGCATATGGGGAACTAATGCGTGGTAGTGACCATATCTTTCCCTAATTTCGAAAATATAACGGGTTTGTCGTCTTGACTTACGAATTGATTTGTAAACTTTAAAAGCTAAGTATACCTGCAATATCTCACACAACTGCATGCATTCCATCCTGATAATCGATCTGACTGGAATTTGTGTATGTACTGTTGTGCTGGTCATTATCGTATGTTGGTCATTTGTACCTATTGCCGACTTTCCCGATTTTTGTCGGCGATATCGCCGATTCTTACGACTTTTCCGATTTTTGTCGGCGATATCGCCGATTCCTATACGATTTTCCCGATTTTTAGTCGGCGATATCGCCGACTTTCCCGACTTTCGTCGGCGATATCG
This sequence comes from Mermis nigrescens, assembly GCA_036768485.1. NCBI lineage: Eukaryota > Metazoa > Nematoda > Enoplea > Mermithida > Mermithidae > Mermis > Mermis nigrescens. The sequence continues at coordinate 3,748,143 of JAVLUZ010000150.1, read as the reverse complement.
CCGACTTTCCCGATTTTTGTCGGCGATATCGGCGACTTTCCCGACTGAATCGGTTGAATCGGCGATATCGCCGACAAAAATCGGCGATATCGCCGACTTTTACTCCTGAACCGGGCTTAACTTGGCAACCCTGATTGCCTTCGCCGCAGTCCGTTCGCCGTCATGAAAAACTTCAACAGTGGTCATAATCTCAAATACTTCAGCGCAAACTACATACATATATCTTGTTTATCAACCTTTAGTGAATTTTGCTACATTTTCTTTTAAATATTCCAACGTGTTGCATTTTTTAGACGGAAGTAATCACTGTTTGATAGCCGTCTATATACGCAAGCGTGGACCTATAAAGTGCTTATGCACTCCTTACACATGGGGACTTATATGTAATTTTTATTTTTTAATCTAGAGCATGAATTCGCTCGGCAAACTATTTTTCTAAATTACTGTAACTCAGTGATGTAAAAGATCATCTGGATCTGATCTTTTTATCCGGATTTAGATCCAGATCATCTGGATCTGGATCTGGTTATTTTTGGATCTGGTTATCTGATCTGGATCTCGCCAGAAAACCAGAACCCGATCTCGGTCTGGATCTGGATCTGTTTAGTTACTCTACATATATCTGGTTGAACAGATCAGAAAGTTATTTTTGCACGATGGTATTCTTTCTGGTTTTACGATTTACTGTAGATAGGTTATCTAATTAGTTGTAAAGCCTCACATGCACGGATTGGTGACAACAGCCCCACTAGTCCCAACAGCCCCACCATCCCAACAGCTCCACCATCCCAACAGCCCCACCATCCCAACAGCCCCACCATCCCAACTACCCCACCATCCCAAACAGCTCCACCTTAATCCCAACAGTCCCACCATACAGCTCCACCAATAATCCCAATAGCCACACCAATCCCAACAGCCTCACCAATCCCAACTGCCCTACCAATCCCAAACAACCCCACCAATCCCAAACAGTCCCACCGTTTCCCCGGGGTCACCAACCGCTCTTAACAACCCCACCAATAATCCCAACAGCCCCACCAGTCCCAAGAGCCCCATCAATTCCCAGCAGTTCATCGTTCCAGCAGTCCTACCTTTCCAACAGTCGAACTGTCCTAAGCTAACACGAGTTTAACCCCCAACCCGAAATTCTGGAAATCCCCCGAATTATGTTGGAACCCAGAATTCTATTTTTGGCACATTTTTCGGTCACTTTAATCCACCAGGAGCCACAGAATTTGTTCGCTGTTATAATCATAGATGCACAAGACGACCGGTCAGGAGAACAAGTTTTGAGCCAAAAATTGACCTCAAAACTGGTATGAATGTTAAAATAGCATAAAAACTCCGCTAATCCACATTTTCTGGCTATTTTAAAACAGATTAGCGTGAAAGTTTTGATTTTCCTATAATTTTAATACTTGTCTTTCCATTTTTTCACTGAGAACATTTTTCATTTTTTTCTGGCATTGTAGAGTAGACCATACTGAAGCATGGATCCATCATGCGAGATGACTCGAATGAGGCAAAATCCTGGATTGAGCACACTGCTGAAGCTTCAATTTGACAGGTCTACCAGTTTCATAGGTAGACTTATTCTGAAAGTGTAAACCTGCACACTCGTTTATGTTTTGATGAACATAAGAACTGGAGAATACTAAAAAATATCTTCACAAAACAATATTCCGATTATTTATATATTATAATAAAGATTGCAGTAATTGAGGCTGATGGGATTACTAGGAGCTGCTGGGACGGTGGGGCTATTGGAACGATGGGGCTGTTGGGAATGGTGGGTCTGTTGCATTGCGCTGTTAGGATAATTGT